>OZ023208.1:55896131-55906131 GCA_963995525.1 Escarpia spicata
TGTCCAGAGTGTCGTCGGAGGGCCTGCCTGTTGAAACGATCTCGGCCATGGACGGTGTGAGGGCAGAATTGGTCGATTTTGCAGAAATTACCAAGCAGCAAGCCACAAATAGTGGTGTGCAACGACTCCTCTCAGATCCAAACACAAATTGCAGTTGGTTCACTGTGCGCTGGCGAATACAGATGAACGCTTGTAGTCGAGTAGCCGCCATATTATGATCAGTATGGAATCCGGAAATGTTTGGTAGTGTAAGGTTTTTTGCTGAATCATGTAGGTTATGGGTCCCTCAAAACAAATCAGCGGGTTAGCAACGCACCATCCTTGGGCAACTTGGGGGCGTCAGGCAAATCCAAGATGGCTGCCGTGAAACTACGTCAAATTATAAGATGTGTTACATATTTGCACTGGAACATGCTAGGAACATGATTTTGACGTATATACACATGTTTTGGCATATGAGGTATTCAATGGAACCATTTTCAATGATATCCGACTATGTTCACATGAAAAAAAATTCTAAATGGCTGCCATTTTCACCAAACATAGACAAAATTGAGCATAACGTTTGATTGGTTTATGCTACAGACACGATTGTGGCGTCGATCCCGATGTTTTGCCATATCAGGAATTCACTGGATCCATTACCAGTGATGCCCGACTATGAACACCTGATCAAAATTCAAAATGGTCGTCATTTTTACCGAAAATAGACAACATTGACCATTACTTTTGACTGGATAATGCTAGAAACATGATTTTGTTGGTGAATAATGAGTTCATTGGATTTTTTTCTTATGATTTTGTATTGATGTGACATGGTAATAAAGCTGTTGTTAAAATTGGGACGTTTGTAAGATAACATTTATTTACAGTTCTTCATTTGCAATGATATCTCATCATGACTGAGCTACGAGTATGATAATAGCTATACATACATTTACATGTATACTACTGACAAGAAACATACAAAAGCTTTGCAAAATGGCATGCAGTAATCACGAATGAATCTTTTAAAAGTACAACATTTAAAGTTCAAAGTAAGAAGTACTCAATTATTAATTTGTTGAAACACAATTTGAGAGCATTTTTTGTAATGACAGGTTTCATTTGGACATTCACAATGTGTATATCATTAATCAAATAAAAACCAACGGTATATGAAAGGGACGCCATTTACATTACATTCTCATAGAAAAGTTTAGTCCCGCCATTCTCTCTCATCCTTCTGTTCTATTTCGTCTGTACTGTCACCGTCTTCCTCATTATCATATCTAGCGTAAGTTTCATGCTCATCATGTTTGGTGAACGGGTTGAGGCACATGGCTTCACCAACACAGAAGCAGTACGGTGTGCAGGACAATCCTGCAGAATGACAGCTACATGCATGATTGTTGCAAGCTTTCCATACAACCTTACATTGACAGTTGATGACGTCCACGAGGACAGGGGAGTTGCTGGTCCTCTTGCGATGCAAGGAGTTGGCACTCCCCCTGCACCAGTGACAAACCCCCATCCATAATCAGCGATATCAACGACGGGCGGTGTCTGTTTATTTGCTGCCTTCAAGGGCATGACTTGATTACATTGGTTACATTGTCACCCAAACTGAATGTGGAGAGAACCCCGATGGAAGCCTTCTTACTTGCCTTGCTCTTCATGATGGCATCGCAGCATGGGAGCTTGCTCGATATTGTGATGTTGTAGTCAACAGCCCCTTCTCCTACATGCATTTTAAATTTTGGTCACATGAACATAGTAGGACATCATTGGAAATGGTTCCGTTGAATTCCTCATATGCCAAAACATGTGTATAGACACTAAAATAATGTTCCTAGCATGCTCTAGTTCAAAGATGTAACACATATTCTAATTTGACCTACGTTAACGGCAGCCATCTTGGATTTACCTGGCTCCCACAAGTTGCCCAAGGATAGCGCGTTGCCATCCCGCTGATTTGAGTTGAAGGACACATAACCTACATGATTCAACAGAAAAACCTTACGCTACCAAACATTTCCAGGTCCCGAAATGACATCTCGACTATTAGTCGTTGTACACCGGAAAGCCACGACCATTTGGCGACAGCTGCTTTGACTCGAGTGATACTTTGACACGATTGATCACAGCATTCTCATTGAACGCCTATTAAAGTGGTATCGCATATATGGCACAGCTCTAAGCTGGTTTTCTTCGTATCTAACTGATATATACAAAACTATAAAGATTGGGAACTGCTTTTCAGCTGCACTGCCGGCTTTATTTGGTGTTCCTCAGGGTTCTGTTATTGGGCCTTTGCTTTTTACTCTTTACACCACGCCACTAAGCTCTGTTATACAAAGACATAACTTAGATCATCATCTTTATGCTGATGATACTCAGATCTACATTTCGTTGGCTACCCCGGATACAAATCGCTCCCTTAACCAACTTAGTGATTGCCTTCAAGATATCTTCCATTGGATGATTGACAGCAAGTTGAAATAATTAAATGCAAATAAAACTGAATTGATCATTATTGGTACTCCAATGCAGCGTTGTAAACTGGATGTTTTTTTCCCTACGCTTATTTTGAATCAATATATCACGCCAGCAACTTCGGTGCGGAATCTAGGAGTGATCTTTGATAGTAACTTCAATTTCCGACAACATATATCTCAAACATGTCGGTGCTGTTTTTTATCGTATTCGTGATCTTCGCCGTATTCGCCGGTATATGTCATTTTCCGTTGCTAAGACAATTGCAACAGCGCTTGTTAGCAGCATACTTGACTATTGCAATTCCATCCTTTATAATATCGCTAACAAGGATATCACAAAACTTCAGCGTGTCAAAAATTGTCTAGCAAGAGTAGTTACAAGATCTCCTCGTTTTTCTCGCTCTGTGCCACTTTTGAAGTCTTTGCTTCCTGTACGATATCGTATAATATTTAAGATCTGTACCATTACATACCAGGCACTGTCCAATAAGCAACCATCTTATTTGCATTTATTGCTTACTCCTGTAAGAAAATCTATCCAGCTTCGATCATATAGTTCTGACCTACTTTTTGTTCCTAGAATCAACACTAACATTGGAACTAGGGCTTTTTCTGTTGCTGCACCAACTCTTTGGAATATGCTTCCTCTTAGTGTCAGATCAGTTGAAACTATTAAAAAATTCCGTTGTCATTTAAAAACGTATCTTTACAACCTTGCTTATCCACCGTAGCTCCCTAGCGCCTTGACCCATCTGTTGACAACTTGAAAACTACTTATGGATTTTGAGATTGACCAACCCTTTTGTTTTGATGCGCCTCTGAGCTTGGTTTCCAATGATTTAGGCGCAATAGAAGTTATCTTATTATTATTATTATTATTATTAAGATTCACGTCCGTGGAGGGGCGGCGGCACGCATTCTGGTGGTTGCTTCTCTTCTGGAATGTTCAAAGTCATGGGCAGCTCTCGTGGAAGTCGCTCTGTGGTTTTTTCTGTCTGCTGCTAGCTGTTTCCAAATGTTGTGGTCTTGTCAGGGTGAGTTGCCGTTTTCAGCTGATCCTTGTAGCGCCCGTGGGGGGCCTTTTAACTCGATTGCCCTGGCGAAGCTCATCATAAAATAAAACTTATGGTATTCTGATGTCATCCATGCGCGAGACATGGCCTGCCCAGCGCATCTGTCTGAGCTTCAACGTGGTTTCGATGCTCCGGAGGTTTGCCATTTCCAGGACGTCTTTGTTGGAGATGTAGTCCTGCCAGTGCAGTCCCGTAATGGAGCGCCGGCATCGCTGGTGGAACCGTCCAAGCAGTTATACTTGCTTTCTGTAGAGGAACTACGCCTCTGCCCCATACAAAAGGGTAGTGACGAGTGATGACGACAGCCTTGTACAGGCTCTGTATACTTGTATCTTTGTTAACAAACGCAGCGAGTGATTCTGTCATACGTATACATTTCTGCAGGCGACCGAGTGAACTGTTGGCAAAGACAAACTACAATCCGTTGAGATGTATTTGCGGAAAGAACGGATTTAAGTGTACTTCTGTGTGTGCGTGGTGTCTCAAATTGCAACTAACAAATCCGTGGAAGCTCTCAACGACAGCAGTGTTTGAACGTGTCATGTACCAATAAATAACACTACGTGTTAAGCAATAATAAGGATGTACGCACACACCTCACAGCGATTTTTATAGCGTATCATTTTGGTGAAGATAACCGATATTGGAATAAGTACCTGAATTAAAATGTCAACCAAATACAAAGCATACTAACATTTATGAAAACAGTGTTAGTATTTAGAAACAGTAGCTAAGGACACAAACTGTGTTGAAATAAACAAGTTTATCACTTTAATTATGTAAGCAAAATTCGGTTGATCGAAAAGCTACTCCACATGGCGACTAAAATTCGGGTTTCACTCAGTTTAGAAAATAAGTTTAGTAATAACATGAAATTAACCTTGATGGGCGCCATCTTTAAAAATGGCGGATATATGAATGTTAGCAAAGGTCAAGTGTAACATATTTGAAATTGCCGATCACAATTGTACACATTAACATAAACACGTGTGACATATTTGGTAAGATATTGTGAAATTTTTTTCACGACCGCCATCTTTAAAAATGGCGCATCCGAAAGTCGGAGAAGGCCAATCATAAAGTATTTGAAACCTCTCACCTCTAAAACCCATGTTTTTACACCAATTATTAAGTTGTAGGTGACGCAGTTGTTAAGATATGCGGAAATGTGATTATGGCTGCCATTTCTAAAAAAAAATTATGTTGCCTGAAACACTGTAGATGACATTCATGCAAAAATATTGGTTTTGGCAAAACAAATTGCACGGGAAGACATGGCACACCGCACTATATTGAGAATTTGAATAGACACTTGTACGTATGCAACCACTGTCAACTATATGGATTTATAACTAGTTATCATATGTTGTGCAACAATATTACAACGAGATTCAGTGTGTTTTCTGTTGTTGAATGTGCTATTATTATTATAGGGGCATAGACAATAGAAGCGAATCAAAGTCATTGGAGATATGCATAAAAATTGCATTTGAGATAAGCATATAATAAGATCCAACATGGCCGATATCTGTAAATGTTATTAAATGACAACCATGCAACCGTTACATACGTCTGGTGATGTGTTTATATTAAACGTTGACGATGAAAATATCGGTCTTGACACCATTTTTGTGACATTATCATGCATAGTTGCAAAGCCATTGAAGAAAATATATATTTCAGTAATGAAGGCCCCAATTTGCATATTTGAAAAAAATGCCCTAGGTTGTCCCGAGGACAACCAAGTTGAATTGCTTCAGGGACCCCATGGGATAGAAAATCCACCAAAAACATTATACTGTAGAGCATCCATTTATTTAATTGCAAATGGACTAAGTCAACTTTAGATCGCAACGCTACTCCCCCATAGCGGCTAAAACTCGGGGTTCACTGTGTTTAAAAACGATTGTTCACATTAATATTTAACTAATTTATGTTTATTATATATCGCTGAGTAGAGTAATCCATTGTTTTGCCAATGGTGTGCAAAATGTGTATGAAATATGCAAAAAATATATATCACAGCCTAAATAACGTCTACCCCTACATCTCATTGTAAAATAACAATGTTCCACCACATGGATTTCGGTGAAATGTTTTCCTGGTAATGCAGACATATAGTACTAAATAAAACACTGTCATAATTACTATTGCAATTTGTTTGAGGTTGACCCTCTTTTGGGCATAGATTGACAGGACTAATTGTGACTACGCGTTATGGGATACTGGCGCAGACAAAGCTGTTTTCCTGACTGATAAATGTGTGGTAGACTTTTCGTATCGCAGTTAAGTTTCTTCTGCAAGCATATATGACTATGGCTATTTAATAATCAATGATTGTGATGGTTTGTTTGTGCGGTACCTGCCGTAAGGGATAAACATAGCGCCATACTGTGTGTATGTGTGTGTGTGTGCGTGTGTGTGTGTGTGTGTGTGTGTGAGTGTGTGTGTGTATGTGTGTGTGTATGTGTGTTTGTGTGTGTGTGAGTGTGTGTGCGTGCGTGCGTTAGTGTGTTACTGCGTGCATCCGCGTGTTCTCGCGTGCGTACGTGCGTGTATGTGTGTACATATTAAACGAACATATCGTTTGTTGTAACAAATATAACTACTTCATTAATAAGAACACATTTTTCGGTGGTGAAATATATTAAATGGTGGATAAGTGCACGTCTATATACATTGTGTATGTGTGTTTGCGTGTGCGCATGCGTGTGTGTGTGGTTCATGTGTGCGTTCATGAGTACTTGCCTGAATGATTCAAGCGTACGTGTTTGCATACGTGTCTTTACATGCGTAAATATTAAATAACTAGCTGAGTTACCCGGCGTTGCCCGGGGGTGAAAGGCAGTCATATGGACTAGACACCTGAAAGCCATCCCAAATGTTTCTAACCTACCCGTATTAATAAATGATAACTGGTCACTGGCATAGTTGCAAGGACAACGTTTTGCCAGAAATCTCAATCTCAATCGCTCACCCTTATAACTGTTGTAACCAGAAACAGCAGATATTAGGTTGAAATATCAGCCTGATACAAGCAAAACTAACGGTTATGCGGCTGAACAAACAAACATACAATGAACTGTTTTATAATATAAATATGTCGTATTCCTAGTTATCCAATATAACTTTTGACACTCACTTTTTTATAATACACCAAATTCACAGGCAATAATTTCGACGCTAAATGACACATGGACACATAGTTCCATCTGTAGGAAATATATGAAATGCGAAAGAGGGCGCTACCTGTAAGCTTGCGAACGTGACCAACAGCAAGTAGACCTGGTGCATGTTAAGCGCTGGGGATTTAAAAAAGTCAATAACTTAAAAACTACTCGAAATGTCTGTATACACCCAGCGGCATATTTGTAGATGACAAATACCTTTACGATGATATAGAAAAACATTAAATTTCCCGGTGGAACTCCAAGTACAGTCTTTTGAAATATTGAGCCCCCAAGTTCTCCACCCCCCACCAAACACATTTCGAAAATGTATCAATCTACGATCCAACTCAATGGGTCCGGTAAATCATATGCAACATTTCAGCCCGATGCATACAAAACTAACGGAGATGTGGGTGCACAAACAAATCAGGAAAAATGGGCCATGTTCAAAGATATTAGATATGACGACATTTTGCCCACTGTCACTGATTTACGTATTGAAACGAACACTATATACCACTGTCGTTCTACAATAATATTTTCTGAATGTAAAAAAATAGTATAAATGAAGGCTGAAATCTACTGCCGATAATCTTAGTTTGAGTTGGCCATTTCATAAGTAACATTCACTTGACTTTCATATTATGCAATTATAGTGTTACCAGTTTGTTTTTTCTGTTGATTAAAACGAATATAATAATTTTATTGTATGACTTCTGTACTAGTAATTTGTTCTATTTGTATCTTTGGGACAAATAAATATTGTATGTTCCTTTTGCTAATGGATAAATTGTGTTCAGACTTCTGACCGTAGCTTTACATATAAGGTATTTATATAGTATACAAAGAGTACGTTCATACCTATTTATGGTCCTTTCATTAATCATGCACGGGTGGCGTTTCATACATAGAAAAACGGAAAAACATAATGGGTTTATAATGATCACCATCTTCGCAATATAGTCCTTTCTTCGGTCAGCATCTGAATATGTCAATCAATCAATTCAATTGATTTCCAAGTGAAATACTACAGCACAGAAAACAATATACAATGACATGGAACATTTATAAATGGAAATGGGGGAAGAATGAAGTAGAAATGTTATTAATTACTTCCCCCAACACAAACGCAACTTGTACAGGTATACAAAACTTTGATAACACAATGTGGCACCGGGATCGAAAGCGTCTAGACGAAATAGTACTATATCATTTGATTACGCAATAGCTCGAGTATAGTAAATAAAACATGTTTGGCGCATAAATACACATTTAGTGATAGTCCATTTCCAAGTTGAAATAACAACAGACGCGACCATTTAACGCAACGTAAACCTTATACGGGGACGAGCAAGCTGCTTAGTAGCTTCGAGGAATGTTCTGTAAATAACGCACATTACAATATATTACAGTCTTTGTTGGTAATGTCTATAGTTACCTGTATGGTTATCGGCAAATGCACGCGTTGAAAAGAGTATAATACAAAAACACACTTGCATGCACATACGTACACGCGCGCACACACGCACGCACACATCCGAATATGCATTCACGCATGTATTCCATAAGTACGCACACATACGAACAAGTAACAAGTAGTATGCTGAGTTGGCGCAGCAGGTATTGACACTCTCACTGTCGTTCTAGTTGGATCAATAGCTTGGTCCAGGATTGACAGCGAAACTAGCGGCTTTGCAGGACTCGCGATGTCATCTACGTATGATTATATTTCTGATAACGTGTCATTTCGAATATATTTGCCATAGATCTACATGACATCATCGATAAAATATTCAATACATCACGACACATATGTGCAACACATTTGTGAATGTTTCAAATCCCTAATGATATCAAAATAAGACACACGGTTGCTGGATTAATAGGTGTACGCAACAATACGTGTAACTTATATATAAAGTATGTTTATCGCGAATAAACCTTGGCGACTTTGGTGGATATCTGATATTGCATTCATTACTATTAAAATTGAATATTATGTACAGTTTGTTTGATCAACACTCGGCAGTGATATCATTCAGGAACAACATCTTTGTGTTCACAATTATTTTATTTGTGTAACGTCTTACAAAATTTGAACCGTCTTGCAGTGACGTATAACAATGGCTGATTCCTTTGAAGTATACAACGTGCAACTAACTTGTATAATAAATTCATCACAATTAGGAGATTGTATATTCGAAATTGTCTGTACAAATGTTACTAAATAAAACACCACGTTTAGAATAGCATTCAGTTACATGCGGAACAGAGCGAGTGGTTCTACACAATTGTACCTGATCCTTATCCCTGTACGGAATCGGAATCGGAACATATCAAAACATAACGGTACAATTTTCAAAAACCTAAATTATCTACAGCTCATTTATGAAATACTGAATATGTGTTAAAGTAACAAGTGGTACATACGTGTGTTATTAAGTAGAATGTATCACATAAAAGTAGAAACAATCAATATATGATATAATCAATTAACAACATTCTGACCATGAACTATCAGGTTGCTGTAGAAAAATCAAAACAGGGGTCAGGGAGACGGCCACTGAGACCAATATTGGTCGCTCTCGTAGTATCCACCCCATTTAATAATTATAAAAAAGGTATGTTTGGTTTACTTAAAAACTTTCGATAAAATGATAACAACACAAGTACATACTTTCTAATGCAGTAACAGTTACACAAGTATTTGAATTATATTACCAATAAAATCTCAACAACAACAAATATAAAAGTTATCTTCATTTGAAAACTAGCAGATAGTTACAACTACATCAAAGAAGAAAGAGGACGAAGACGTATGCTCTTCAATAAAACAGTTATAATGTTATACACACATGATATACATATTGCCACATGATGTGCATGTCACATATTTATTTGCATAAAGTTAGGAAATTATGGACCGAAGCGAGATAAGTTGATGAATAGCTGCTTTTCCGATTCGCTCAGACAACACGAGAACATGTAAATATACAGACAGTCATATACATCTAAATAGCCGTACAAAATAACAAACAAAAAGAAAATAAGACAGCCAAATCTATTTTTTTTGCAAACAACCAGGCAAAGCAGATACATGACAATGAAATACCAACAACAATGCATGGAAACATAAAGGCATTTTGACGCAATATATAATAATAATGAAATGACTTCTTTAGCGCCAATATCCTCCAAAAATCCGAGCTCAGTGGCGAAAGAAATCCAAAGGATTATGCGTACTCATTGTCAGGCACCTAGCAAAAGTCGCTACTTACAT
>OZ023208.1:55911131-55938631 GCA_963995525.1 Escarpia spicata
TGATTACGTCCTGTCATATGGGGTTTACTTAATAATTTGTTGGTTAAAAGTTGTAATTTCGAAGACAAAATATTGGACCAAACATCAAAACGAATTGGCAGCTAAAACCTCATTATTTGATCAACGACCCACTGACCACCTATTTCTTTGTTCGGCAGTAACGTTTTTTGAGTAACAGGTCCGAATGACTATCTACATTTTGGGGAACTAACACATTTACAGCAGTATTCTTATGAGCTATTCGTCAAAACTCGCTGTTGTAAGAATCAAACTCTTCACAAAAAGTAATTGCTCCGAAAATGTTATAACAAAACGCGGCGCTCACGAAGTGCGCACGTTTACTGAATTACATCGTCAATAAATAACCCAGGACGAACCTAAAGTTGATGCAATGTCATTTTGGTAAATCAAAACAAGATGTGTTCAGTAGGGCAGGCATCGTATCTGATTGAATTGTTGGGAAAGGAAAAAATCTACGTATATATATATATATATGTGTAAATATGTACATATACATACAAGAACACACGGATATATAAATATATATATATATATATATATATATATATATATATACGTGTATATTTACTCACGCACACACGGAATTCCCCACACGCACTCAAACACACACACACACACACACATACACACACACACACACACACACAGACATACTGTTTTATAATTATATTTGTTTATTGGTTGATACTGAGGAAGCCGAGTCAGTTATCATGGAAATTTATATATATATATATATGGACTTCCGTAATAATTATATTTATATATATATATATATACATATATATATACATACATATATATATATACATACAGGTATATGTTATATACTACATGATCTCTCTGATATGAGATTGAAGGATTGAAGTGACAATATAAGTGTTAATGTCAGGGAGCACTCTTTAATATACTCTTTAAGCCACTTTAATCTATATAATTGGCACATTAATTGGCGCAATGATAAACAGAACTGGGATTAGTGTTGTGACACAAACATCAACTGGCCGGTATGTTTATCTAACAACTTAGAGTATCCCGACCCAGTGCAAGCCAGCCTAGACGAATGCACACTTGAATATACAGCTGGCGTTAATCTAAGCTTGACAATTAAACATTAATAATATAATAAAATCCTCGGAAACCAAGCTCAGAAGTGCATCAAAACAAAAGGATTGGTCAATCTCATAATCCATAAGTAGTTTTCAAGTTGTCAACAGATAGGTCAAGGCGCTAGGGAGCTACGGTGGATAACCAAAGTTGTAAAGATACGTTTTTAAATGACGACGGAATTTTGTAATATTTTCAACTGATTTATCACTAAGAGAGAGCATATTCCAAAGTGTTGGTGCAGCAACAGAAAAAGCCCTAGTTCCAATGTTAGTGTTGACTCTAGGAACAAAAAGTAGGTCAGAACTAGATGATCGAAGCTGGATAGGTTTACTTACATGAGTAAGCAATTAATGCAAATAAGATGGTTGCTTACTGGACAGTGCCTGGTATGTAATGGTACAGATCTTAAATATTATACGATATTGTGCAGGAGGCCAATGCAAAGACTTCAAAAGTGGTACAGAGCGATAAAAACGAGGAGAGCTTGTAACTACTCTTGCTAGATAATTTTGGACACGCTGAGTTTTGTGATATCCTTGCTAGCGATATTGTAAAGGAGGGAATTGCAATAGTCAAGTCTGCTGCTATCAAGCGCTGTTGCAATAGTCTTAGCAACAGAAAATGACATATACCGGCCAATACGACGAAGATCACGAATATTATAAAAACAGAAGCGACATGTTTGAGATATGTGTTGTCGGAAATTGAATTTACTATCAAAGATCACACCTAGATTCCGCACCGAGGTTGCTGGCGTGATATACTGATTCAAAATACGCGTAGGGAAAAACCATCCAGTTTACTACGCTGCATTGCAGTACCAATAATGATCAATTTAGTTTTATTTGCATTTAATTTCAACTTGCTATCAGTCATCCAGTGGAAGATATCTTTAAGGCAATCACTAAGTTGGTTAAGGGAGCGATTTGTATCCGGGGTAGCCAATGAAATGTAGATCTGAGTATCATCAGCATAAAGATGATGTTCCAAGTTATGTCTTTGTATAAATGAGCTTAGTGGCGTGGTGTAAAGAGTAAAAAGCAAAGGCCCAAGAACAGAACCCTGGGGAACACTAAATGAGCTGTGCCAGATATGCCGTACCACTTTAATAGGCGTTCAATGAGAATGCTGTGATCAATCGTGTCAAACGCGGCAGAGGGATCTAGTAAGGTAAGTGCATTACCATTATTAAAGTTCAAGTTAATGTCATTATGAACCTTTAAGAGGGCAGTCTCTGTTGAATGAAACTGCCAATATGCTGATTGTGACACATTAGTTAAGACATTTGTGCTAAAGAGAGACCTTAGACGACTTGCTACAACCTTTACTAATATTTTAGAAATGAAGCTGACATTAGAAATAGGTCTATAACTGTTTAGGTGTCTTGTTTAGGCAGAGATGACTTCTTAAGAAGTGGTGTGACATGAGCGTATTTACAATCATCAGGAAAACAGCCAGAGCAAAGTGATGCATTTATAATATTTGTTATAGGTCCAATTAGTGTATCAAGACATGCTTTCATCAGTATTGTTGGAAATGGATCAAGTGCACAAGATTTATTTGGGGAGGACATAATTATTTTCCTAACTTCATCAACTGTTGCAGGTTCAAATGATACAAATTGAGAATTTACTTGTGGACAGTCCACACTGACATTACCTATATTATGACGTGGGAAAGCAGAACGAATAATACTGATTTTATTATATTATCTCTTAGTGACTAGAGAACGAATCACATAGAGACTTAATTGACACATGATCAGGTAGCGATGGAGTAGGCCGTCTGTGTAGAATGTTATTGATGCAGTTCCATAACTGACGCGGATTATTATACTTCTTTATGACCATATTTGTACAATAATCTGATTTAGCTTTAGCCATTTGTCTGTTACAGAGGTGACATTGCTTAGAATAGCGCGATCTATCTAATGGCGAGCGTGATTTGCGCTATATACGCTCTAAATAACGACGAAGCCTTTTAGATAGTATAATTTCGGAAGTCATCCATGGATCCGGTGGCTTTTCTCACACCCATTTGGATTTTATAGGTGTTTGTCAAGTAATGCATTGAGTACTTGACAGTACTGTTTATATAAGTCAGATAGATGTTTATTTGGATGTGTGATAAGGCCAGATATATATTTTATTTGGATCTGTGATCAGGTCAGATATAAGGATATCAGCCTTTAAAGCTGTAATATCAATCCTATGATTGGCTCTGTAAGACACATTGCGTTTCGACTGTAAAGGGGTTATAGAAACGTTAATATTAGCAATGACAGTATAGTGATCTGATAACCCATCTGAAACAGTAGGTGCTTGGATAATTACAAGTTGTTATCAAGAGGTCAAGCCAATGGCCATGTATGTGTCGAAAGGTAACATGTTGTTTCAAATCAAATGATGCCAGAATATTACCAAACGTAGTTGTAGTTGTAGACGGTATATCCAAATGTAGATTAAAATCACAAAGAATGTAAAATTCTGAATGAATAACTGCAAGATTTTCCAACGTATCCTGAAAGTCTTCAAAGAAATTGGCCGGATGTCCTGGAGGGCGATAGATACAAACAAAGTATGCGGAGAAAGAAGAATCTGAAATTTCAGCAAAGATGGACTCAAAACTATAGTATTCAGGGTTAGAATGTAACTGCTGTGATATAAGAAAGCCAACACTACCTCCACGGCCGATTAAACGTGATCGATGGTGAAAGGTGTAACCAGAAGGGGAAACGTCAGCAATGCATGCATGTGTATCATGTGGTCTAAGCCAGGTCTCAGTTACAGCTAGAATGTTTATTTTCTTTGAAATTAATAAATCACAAAGTGAGGCTGTCTTATATCGTACAGATCGGACGTTTGTAGTGGCCACCCGAATGATTCGTCTAACAGATGGCGCAGGATTGAGACTTACATCTCCTGCTAGTAATAAAATTATTGCTAATTTCAATGTTGGCGTAGATTGGCAGTAACTTTCTATTATAACAAACATGAAGGCATGGCAGACTATACAAAATTGAAATAGAATGATGAATTTTAGTGTGATTAGGAAAAAGCACATTAAAATGATTATATGTCAATGGTTTGCATTTAATTAGAAAATGTTGAATCGGTGCCAACTCCGATAAGTAAATTGAGACTTAGAGGCCTATTAAGGGAGGGAGAACTATTTATATTTATTAGAATTCACTCAGCCGTTGCCTTAGTCTTAGATAGGCAGAAACTGACTGTAGTATATATCACTCAATGGCAATTAACTGCACCATGATTCCATTTTAAATACCGTATTGATTGTAATAATATAAAATGCCAATAATAATCTAAAAGGTTAATTGAAGAAAAAAAAACACGCAGCATGTTTTGTAACTTAATCATTCAACAGTATACTAGGTACAAACGACAACATTTAAACAAACAAATAAACAAACTAAACATTGCCGACCGGCGAAAGTGAGCGATGATCATAACGGCTTTAACGCCGGTTTTATTAAGTTGAATATGACAGGACGAAAACTTGTTAAAATATGCTTATAATTTAAATATACTTAGCTTATGGTTGAATTCTTGATTCTTGATTCCGTAGCGCTTTTTTACAAGATACATAATATTAAAAGTAATCTATTCAAAATTATTAGTATGCTATAATTGAACATTAAACGAAGGATACATTTTGAAAGTAAACATTATGCCACTTCAAACATAAAAGTAAACATTATGCCACGCCCTCTAGCGACCTCTTGCAATATTAAGAATCAATATTTTAAAATTCATTTCAAACATAACAAAAATCATAGTATTGGCTGCAATAGCAACTATACGATTTTCGTAGTGATATAATTACATAATGATATGCTGTTCGAAACGAATATACTGGAACTTAAAAAAATTGTAGTTATTGTATCCCTCACTATACATTTAATATCCATATGAGTAATTAGAAAATGAACAATTAGGAGATACTGATTCACTTGTTCAATGAGTGGTAGGTGACATTGTCCAAAAAATATAAAATGCTAAATAAAATAAATAAATGCAAAAAATTATTCAATAATATTGGAATACAGTATTATTATTATAGTTTAGACCTGACGTCGGCATCAATAATTACTAGCTCAATTTATACAAAGTAACTAAATATATTCACATATTATTATTGTTAGTTATCTGCGTTTAATAATTCCCCGACCAGCATTATTTCGTCACGAAATCAAAAAACTGATTTTCGTGCACAGACCTAACGATATCAGAAATGCTCCATGAAATATTGTAGACAGATGGGGACAGTTGTAGACAGTATTGTAGACATGTATATATTTATAAGTGTGTATATATATATATATATATATATATATATATATATATATACATACGTCTGGATAGGTAGTATATATTTGTTGTTGATAATACTACACATTTTGGAAAAAGAATATCTCTAACCTGATTTTATGTCGTCGCCATTAGGAACTACATACCCGTCGTAGCGTGCCTTCAAATCTAGATGCAGTATACCTCGGGTGTTTGTTCCGCAACAGATGCAGAAGTTGTTTCTTTCCATTCGATCAACAATCTTCCACATTGATAATACGCATTTAATTTCCGTTAATTACGTTTAGCTGATGCTCCTTAAAGTCAGCTAAATGTATAGTTAATTGCTAAATGCTAATATGTCGTAGACAAGGATTCTATATATATATATATATGTATTATTGAAATGAGTACCATATATATCAACCAAGCACACAGACTAACTATGTTTGTAAAATCAATACTTTGACACCACATTAGCACGTTAATGTTGTAATATGACACATTATCAATACTACAGAATTGTTTATTGTTTTATATGTTCGTCGCGCAGTCTTGTTCTTCAACATCTGAATAGACATTGGAGTTCCTATTACTATTCTCAAATCATAATACACAAATACCACAATTACATAGTCGAATTAACACGTGGGGGCCCAACCACAAAAAACACGGACAACATAATACATTCATGTTTTGAAGAACGCTAAAACAGGAGTGAGCTATTATATATATATATATATATATATATAGATATATATATATATATATAAAACAAACTATATATATGTATAGTCTGTTTTATTTATCTACAGTTATTTACAGTTGAACGACTTCTTAGAAGAATGACGGAAATAAGCCGAATGGACATGGTTTTGTTGCTGCTTTGCTTGGAAGTGGCCCGTTGCGTTGAAGTTACATTTGTATTCACTACAGTTTTGTTTTGGTTTGTTCATTAACTTATAAACAACAAGTAATATATTACATATTACGTGTGTCCTGACGACATATGTATTTCAGTTGTACAGAAGAACTATATTTGAAAAATTTACGTATCATATTTCCTTTGTTTGTAAAAACAAAGGTAAATGAAACGTTTTCTAAATATATTTAGCGTTGCCTTATTCACTAATCTTTTGTTCTTTGTGGTCACAATGATTGATTCCAGTCACAAAAGATATGACGGCTATTTATTTCAGCCAGTCAACTGTCCACCTGCAAGGGACGGTTTCCACATATCGACGATGTGACCATCGAGTGGGGACGACAGCCTCCAACACATGCACTGCAGCCTCACGTCACAAGGCCGGACCTTTACATTTAACGCCTTCGCCAAGCCCAGACATTTTCTTCAGCACGTCTGCGTGAACATCATTGGAGTAGACAACATATCGGTTTGAAGAAAACTGAATGTGTCATTAGAAACACAAATAAAGGTTGCACAACCTGTATTATTTTCTTCTGTATCGTGTGATCTCACGTGACGGCTCGCCAGAAGTACGCTTAACCAGTGAGTGTCCGAAAGAAATAATCATAATTTGGGCCGTCATACATTGTTTTACAACATTCATGTAAACGATTATTTATCAGTGACATTGTCGGGTTTGTGCGTGAAAAGTTGTGAAAATAACGCATCTTTCCAAAGACCATTCCAACAATTTTACAAAATAATTTACAGTTATTTAATCAACGCTGCCATGAAGAAGGTGAACAACGATTATTGCGTGGCACTCAAAACAACCATTCGATATTTCTTGTAGCTACCCTCTTGCCAACAACAATAACTGGCGAATGTCAATACCGTAATATAGAAATAATTACTACAAGAGAACAACACCGAGGACTACAACGAAGGAAGCAACTACGAGAACAAAAACACCACCACCAACAACAAAAACTACTACTACTACTACAGCGAAAATGACAAGGACTACTACAAAGCGAACAACACAGAAGATTATAACAAATATAGTAGCAACTACGACAACACCACCACCAACAACAACTACTACTACGAAAAAGGATACTACAAAAACTACTACTGCAAATATAAAATCAACGGCAATGACGAGAACGACAGCTACAATCCCAAAGACGACCCCCTCTCAGTCACCAACAATGAAGAAAACAACAACGCCACCAACAAGTTCAACTAGGAATAAAAGAATAACAGCAAAGAACGCAACTTCCAAAACACAAAAACCAACAGTAAAAATGACGACGGCTACTACAACTACTATACTTATTATCACCAGACCAACAATGTCTAAAAGCATTATCACCACACCAACAATGTCTAAAAGCACAACTGATAGAACGACATATGTTGCAAAGCTACGCCTTCATCAACAGCGAAGAGAACAACAACGACACCACATCCAACACAACAACAACTACAACTGCGATAACAACAACATATAAACCAAAAACTGCTACACCACAAACAGAAAAGCTCACGTCAACGACACTTAGGCAAGCCATCCCCATAGCAACTATGATGACTTTCACCATTAAAGCGATATTGCCAAAAACTCCCAAACAACCATCGATAATTAGAGAAACTTCGACACAAAAGCCACTAACACAATTCACGACGTCAACGTCGGCTTATATATCTGTATTTGTGAATTGTTAAATATTTGTGAATTGTTAATTGAAGATGATACTTAGTTAAACCAATGTATTATTAACACAAGCACTATGGTAACAAGTTTACATATGAGTTGTGAATATCATTTTGTATTTTATTTATAATTCGTGTGGTATTTATTCAAATTTGTTACTTTGAGAAGGGCATAGCAACATATAAGTCTATTACTTCAGCTATGTCCTTTCACCAGCAGCAGCACACAATGTTGTTCCTGTTACTAAATAAACTTTAATTAATTCCATTCACCTACAAAGAAACCGCCAACAACAATACAACCAACAACTGCTACAGCAAGTCCGAGCAATACATAAACACCAACACAAGCTACGACAGTGAGAACTATTACTACGGAAACACCAGGAACTTCAATATCAATAACAAGAAGAATCACGGTAACAACACCCATTATTACTAAATTGCCAGGCAATCATACTTTATCAACATTAATTATGAAATCGACGACAACTAAATTTACAAAAACAACACACAGCAACCTGTTATATCCGCAGGTACATCTACTGCGACCACAGTGTCGTCGATGACGGTGGAATTAAAGTCTTCAAAACAAGGCGTAGTCAGTACTTCGCATATCACAATGGCGCCTGTCTCGCAGACACCTTCAGGAAATACTGGTGGACCGATTAAAACAACGCCGTTTGTCTGTGTCACTAACATTACAAATGCTACGCGTAATGACAGCATTAGAACAACGGAAGTAGATGGCTGAGAGGAAAGGGTGTCCAAATCAGCACTGGAATGAAAAGAGACACTAACGTCAACAGGTGTGCTCATTATAAACTTCACTCGGTCTCAACCCTCAGGTAGTGTCTGGTGAGTCGGTGTAGTTACTCAGTGTCAACCCTCAGTTGGTGTCAGGTGAGTCGGTTTAGTTACTATATGTTAACCCTCAGGTGATCTCAGGTGAGTCGGTGTAGTTTATCAGGGTCAACCACCAGGTGGTGTCTGGTCAGTCAGTGTAGTTACTACTAGTCAACCATCAGGTGATTACTTAGGTTTACTTAGGTTGTTCCAGACCGTAGGCGGTGGCCTCGGTGGTCAGATCTACGTATGTTTCTGTAAAAGCTCTACATCTTCCTGGCAAGACGGCTCTGTAGTTGTAGAGGAATTCTTCCTTTCTCCAGTGGTTATCTAGGCGATTTTTAAATGAGTTGATACAAGTTGCATTTACTACATGTTCTGGTTAATTGTTCCACAATTGTGTAACTCTGATTGAAAAACTCTCCTTTTTTGTATTTAATTGTGAACGTTCTTGGAATTTTGTCAAACAGTGACCCCTTGTTCCTTCCTTTATTTCACAGTCTTTGCATAACATGACAATGTTAGAACATACATTACAATCATACTTTCCTTTTAACAGTTTATATGTTTCTATCATATCTTCGCGTGTTCTTCTATATGCTAATGTACATAGTTTCAACCTCTTAAATTGTTCGTGATAAGGAATATCCTTCCTTCTTGGGAGTTGCTTTTGTTGCACGTCTCTGAACATTTTCTATTGCATCCTTATATTTCTGTTTATAAGGGGACCATGTACTTAGTACGTAATCTAAATGACTCCGTACTAAATCTTTATATAGTTGTATAAAATTATTTTCATTTTGTAAATGACCTTCTAATAATTACCATGATAATGATAGTCAATATTAACCCAAATATATTCATGGACCATATTACTGATTTTTTAATTATAAGTATACATATGTTCATCTTGTTTTCATATGTGCATCAGTTTACGTTTGTCTGAATAAAATGTTAACAACCATTGGTTAGACTATGATGTAAGTTTATCTAAGTCTTCTTGTAGTGTGTTATGGTCATCTGTGCTATTAACGGTTCTAAAAATGTTAGTGTCATCTGCAAACATATATAAGTCTGAAGTCATATTGCTTGGTAGATCGTTCATATAGATTGAATAGGATTGGTTCTAGGACACTTTCCTCGGGGATGCCACTGGTTACACTTGTCCACTCAGAGTTTGTTCCGTTTATGCTAACCTGTTGTATATGATCAGACAATAATGCTTTAATCTATCTTAATGTTGGGCATTTTATACCATATGCTTCTAGTGCACGATCAAGTGCTATAACACAATCTACTAACATGCTTAATGTAGAAGAAAACGACATTTTAAAAAACATTCAGGATTGGCACAAAACAAATCCTGCATGCCATAAAAGCGTGTTTGAAATAAAATAGACTGGTTCATGTCGATGAATATGAACGTTTAGACAATGTGGGCATAACGGGTTTTTAAGTTGTCAACTACATCTTAGGAAAACTTTATAAACTGCACGATATGGGAAAAATATGCTAATATACTTGCATCATCTGTTCTTTGTGAACGATTATTCGGTTAATACATTAGCATCGGAATCTAGGGCAACCCCCCACCTCCATATGTAGTTTGGGGAGGCATGATCATATTATATAATACTTGTGATGTGCCTACCTCTTTACCTGTTAAACGTAATTTATTTGTGTGTGTATATATATATATATATATATATATATATATATATATATATATATATATATATATATATATATATATATATATATACATGTGTCCATAATGCCTATTTGTCTGAAATAACAATCGATGTAGCACATTTGAATTACGTATTTGGGGTTAACCAAATAAACATATTCTTCTTCTAATCTTCTTCTTCTTCGCCTTCGTCTTTATCTTCTTCTTTTTTCTTCTTCTTCTTCATATGAAGACTAGAACATGTTATGCCCCATATTCTTTCATCCAGCAACTTATCCCCCCATTCAACAACTTCCGTTGCTCTTGCTAATATCATGCAGTGGCCAATCCTGCCAACTTATGTTAATGTTAATGTCGCAAACTAGAGGTGTTTCTAAATATACATTTTTATTGATATAGATGTATACATATAAATGAGCAGCGTTGCTTGTGTCAGAGAGTAGTTGCATGTCTTTGAAGAAAGAGTATCTACAAATATCACTGAACAGTCTTTGTGTTGCATCCTATTAGAGGTACGTGGAGAGAATGAGTCGCTTATATGTCGATTTGTTAAATGCATATACCAATGTACATAAAACAACATTTGCTTGGTTGATTAGGCGCGTTTCCCGTTCAGTCATGTGTCATATTGTAATTTTTCACAGTAACGTTTAAAGCGTCGCATGGATTACCATTAACACTGAAATCTTTTACTTTTAATTAAGCATTATAAGTGAGCATGCAGTGTAATGTTACGTAAATCAAATATCTGTATTTATACACGCCACAGCCCTGTTTATTGTTGTATTGAAATCAGGAAGCATTGTGACAGTAAACGAGGACAAAAAACAACAATACTGACGGAATAGTATATGTTAGCTATCACGAAGTGGAAGTAATCATTATCGCAGAAGATTATAAATTGATGTACCAAATTGTCTTGATATTATGTAAATCCTGGCAGCGTGAATTAGAAGGTCGTATTACATGTACAATACAAATATTAAACTTTCAAAACGACAATGGCTTCACTATCCACATGTCATCTCCAAGGGCTTTCTTATCTGGATGATTTTTCTTAAATTCTATTTTATGTTGTCGTTCCGGTTACTAGTTAAATTTGCATGTTCCTCAAAACGCAAATGCGATCAGGTAATTGGCAAATGTCATTGTTCAACTATTATTTAGTTCCTCCAAACGGATTTATTTTATAAATAAAAGTTACTCTTTTGATAGACCAAGATGACATTGAATTCCAGCTTTGCGGCTTTTTCTTCTGCACAAAAAACGATGTATAAACAAATAGCCTTATAACAAGGTCGAAAATATTGCCACTTTCCTGAAACAACGGTGGTAGTCTATAACACAAAATACACGTTCAACGAGATTATATCAGTGCAAAAAAATAGACACAATATTGACGGACGAGAGGGGGAGGGGAGAGAGAGTGTGTGTGAATAGGCGGACTAATACTTATAACGGTAATAACATTGCAAGACAATTCTACAACATGATCACGATAGAGGAAGGTTGTAGACGAATTAAAACAAACAACGAAGAGATAAGACAAAGACAGAAACAATCCTAACACATGATGTCGAAAATTAGTGGAGTAGGCGACCTATAATAATTGGATAAGAAAAAGGCAGCTAGAAAACAATAAAGAAACATTGCAATACACGTTATCAATGCAGGACGTCATGTATTGAACTAATACACCGTTATCTAGCAATATGAGTATAGCTATTGTTATTATCAATAATGGTGTTGTTATTGTTGTATACTGTTGCCGTTAATAGAACTCACAAACATGAACGAATGGATACGAACGGACGTCATAGTGTTCCTGCTGTGCTCGAAAGTGGTCGCAGGTTTGTTTCTTTCATGTATGTAACATCATTGGACATGTTGCCATAACATAGCGTTATTTGTGTAAAGAACATTACACAACTTGCAGATAAATACAGAACATGTATAATCTGCTAACAACAATGTAGCCAGCTTGTTGGATGAGCAAGTATAATTATACATAATTAATGATGTAATTAGTGTGATACGTGAATTTGACATTCATCTTACGGCATTGTACAAATCGTTTTTATTTTTCAGTTTTTTCAGTCATTTCACCTTTCTCTTGTGATGTTTCGAAGACTTTATGTTGTTATCGTTAGACTATTTCGCCATCTGGCCTAATAATATGATTAAAATAGCGGTGTAACGGATCGAAAGTACAGACGTGCCAACATTTGGTCAATACACAAAGCGTGTGCGCGCGCAACGGACGTCTACAACTTGACCTAACCCCTTTGACGTTTGACCGTTAATTGTGTTTTCGTGCAAGGTGTATGGCATATTGATACGTGTTTTATCATCTGTTTTCCTCCTCTTATTATTGTATTCCTGCAAACAACTGCATTGCACTAGGAGCACGTACATATATGTTTATTCTATGTTGCATAAACGTAAGGGGTTAAAAACATACGCATTATCAGCGCAAAAAAACGTATAGCTAACGCATACTGATGGCATAGTGATCATTCCACCCGTTAACCGGAAAGCCATCGAAACATCACGAAACAAATATAATAAGCCATTACAGTATTTGGTTGTACCAAAACTAAACAATTGAAAATATAGCAATGATACAACTGTATTTCTTTCAGCCATCGAACCTTCCTTATGTTCTGGACGCATGGAAAATGTCAGAGGTAAACATCTCTCGATGCCAACGACTGCGTCAAAAGCGTGCAAGTGTCATGTCACCATCGCTCCGTACGATACGTATGCCTTCGCATTTAGCACGAAGGTCGAAGAGAGTGGCTACTCACCACGTGTGTGCATATCACCTGTTGGCCAGCCGAAAATTTCGCCGGTGCTTAAAACTTTATGTGTCCGCGGACGTGGCCAAAAAGGGCTATTTGTCTGCAGCGTATTCATCTGTATGCAGCCGCTGATAGATAGCGACGGACTGTACAAAGTATTTTTTTATGGTGAGTGCCAATGGTTAAACAACAGTGTTCTGGTGAAACTTTGTAACGTTACTTAGAGCAAATTAACTTCTGTTGACCTGAAACGGAACAATACTATATGTGTGAGTGTGTTTTGTGTGTGTGTGTGTGTGTGTGTGTGTGTGTGTGTGTGTGTGTGTGTGTGTGTGTGATTGCGAAACATCTTGACTGCAAGTATGCGTGCGTGTGTGTGTTTGTTTGTTTATTTGTATATGTACTTATCAATGTATGTATGTATGTATGTATGTATGTATGTATGTATGTATGTATGTGTGTATGTGTGTATGTGTGTATGTGTGTATGTATGTATGCTGGTGCGTACGTGTATTTGTGGACGTATGTGCTTTAGTGCATGTATAGATGTGTATATATATGAATTAATGTAGGCGCGCAATTTTAACATAAATCAAACAACTATTAAGTTATATTAACAAGACAAATCAAAAACATATGATTTATTATTCTGGTGTAAGCGTCTCCGTTATATTCTCTGTTCATTGGATAAGGTCAAGTTGGAGCTGATCCCCCGATCGGTATTGATTGCCAACCAACTACTACAGCAACACCAACAATTACGACAACAAAACCAACAACTACGACAAAAAACAAACCCACTACGACAACGAAACCAACAACTACGACAAAAAACAAAACAAATACGACAACGAAACCAACAACTACGACAACAAAATCAACAACTACTACAACAAAGCCAGCAACTACGACAACAAAATCAACAACTACGTCAACGAAATCAACAACTACGACAACAAAATCAACAACTACTACAACAAAACCAACAATTACGACAATAAACCTAACAACTAAGAGTATAAAATCACCAACTACGACAACAAAACTAACAACTACGACAACAAAACCAACAACTACGACAACAAAACCAACAACTACGACAACACAACCAAAACCTACGACAACAAAACCAACAACTAAGGTTACAAAACCAACAAATACTACAATAAAACCAATAACTACGACAAAAGTACCAACAGCTACGACAACAGAACTAAAAACTAACAGTATAAAACCTACATTTACAACAACAAAACCAACAACTACGACAACAAATCCAATAACTACGACAACGAAACCAACAATTACGACAATAAAAGCAACAACTACGACAACAAAATCAACAACTACTACAACAAAGCCAACAACTACGACAACAAAATCAACAACTACGTCAACGAAATCAACAACTACGTCAACGAAATCAACAACTACTACAACAAAACCAACAACTACGACAAGAAACCCAACAAGTAAGAGTATCAAATCAACAACTATGACAACAAAACTAACAACTACGACAACAAAACCAACAACTACGACAACAAAACCAACAACTACGACAACACAACCAAAACCTACGACAACAAAACCAACAACTAAGAGTATAAAACCAACAACTACGACAACAAAACCAACAAATACTACAACAAACCCAATAACTACGACAAACGGACCAACAGCTACGACAAAAAAACTAAAAACTACCAGTATAAAACCTACACTTACAACCACAAAACCAACAACTAAGAGTATAAAACGTACAACTAAATCCACAAAATCAACAGCTACTACAAATGCACCGTTAACTACAATGACAACGAATGAGAGTACTACAAATCGATACTCTAAGTCGGAAAACCAAACGATGTCTCCTACTACCCCTGCAAATACTTCTAACAAACCATCAACCCCAGTATCATCATCAGCATCACCGTCGTCAACAATAACAACAAGGACACTAACAACCACAACAAACAGTCAACCACCACGACCTATGACATTACCTGTTAAAACTCAAACAACAGCAGCTTCTGCAGTAAGCACACAATTAAAGACCTCAAACAAAAATGAAGACATACTGATACCAACGACGATGCCGCTTGTCCCGCAAACACGATCTGGATACACTGACGAACCGACGAGCAAGAAACTAGTCGTTCCTTTCACCAATATCACTACACGCTCAGATCATGTAGATGCATACTACGAAACTACAACTGCCATAATACATGACAGCACAGAGACACAGGAAATAACAGACAGAGACGCCAGAACTGCAGGTTCCCCGAATGTTTTCACTAGAGGCGCACCCGTCTACCTTGTGACAAGGCCGGTGATCTCCTCAGAAAGGTCGCTCAGGCACAGCGCTCTGGTGGTGTCAGGTGAGTCAATGTCGTTATTTAATATTACCCCCTTCCCTATGCCATGTGATTCGACTCTGCTACACAGTATTCATCCTCAATGGTTAGCTGCAAATCGATCAAAACACGCGGATTTTATTTTGCGATCTGATCAAGTATTTCACAAATTACCGAGGTTGATTTTACTTAGTCTTATAGTATTTGTGTGCATTAGGTACAACAAATGTTTAAGTGTTATTTGGCTTTCAGCACCAACTAAAGTACGCAGTAAGCTAAGTGCCTGTATCACTATATTTTGTTTTCTGTGCGTGTGTATGTATGGATGAAGTTTCACGACATACATTATAAATGTTGCTTTATGTTACAGGATCTCTTCTCGCCATAGGCGTGGTCCTATCAATGATCAGTTGTACCGTTGCCATTTACTTCGTGATCACCAGGTGATGTTCCGTTCCTAGTTGCACCACGTTCCCTCATGCCTATGCGTACTTGTTCATAAGCACACACGTTTCCCCTATATAACCGCATGGGTGCTTCAGTGAAATCTCCGTATCCAGAGTAAAACTGGCAGTATAGCACATAGGGCCAAGAGCGTCAACGTATTACGTAGGTATTATATTGGTATCAATGTGTTCTTATAAATGTGGGCGTTTGTAGGAATATCGAAGTAGAGTTAGTAAACGAACATGGCATATGTGAAGTTAATCACTGGCACTTAGCTTACGCAGTAAGCTAAATGTCTGTATCGCTATATTTCGGTATGTTGTTTTCTTTGCTGATGTATGTATGGAAGAAGTTTCAGGACATACTTTCTATATGTTGATTTATGAGAGAGGATCCCTTCTTGCTATAGACGTGGTCTTATCGATGATCAGTTGTACCGCTGCCATTTTCTTCGTAATCACCAGGTGAGGTTCCGTGCGTTCTACTTACACCACGTTCCCTCATGTCTTCACGTACTTACACATAAGCACATACGTTCCCCATATATAAGCGCATCGGTGCTTCAGTGGAATCTCCGTATCCAGGGTAAATACTCGCAGTATAACATATTCGGCCAAGAGCGTAAACGTACTACGTAGGTATCATGTTGGTATCAATGTGTTCTTTAGAAACACACACACACACACACACACACACACACACACACACACACACACACACACACACACACACACACACACACACACACACACACACACACACACACACACACACACACACACACACACACACACACACACACACACACACACACACACACACACACACACACACACACAAACACACGCACACGCACACACACGCACGCACGCACACACACACACACACACACACACACACACACACACACACACACACACACACACACACAAAACACGCAAATATGATTGTATAGCAAAACACACACACACACATGTCAATGCATTACTACTAAAATTCCGAATTTACCGACATAGCTCTTTAAAATGTTTCAGACATAGACGATACGTTCTGGACATAAACAAGCGTCGGAGGAATTTCACGAGCTGAATTGTGAAAGGAGTGCTTTCTACGTGTCACACGGTGACTTCTTGTTCCATGTACCATGCGGATATGCAACGACTTAAAATAATGGAGAACACATCGTTTGACAATACCTACGCATTATATTAAATCAATTTGGTAGACACAATTGTATGGTTAACGTATTTTAATGGAATATGTATAATGTTGATCATGTACATTATTGTGTGCAAATGTGTAACCGTTGGAGTGAAAAATAGCGTTACAACGCGGTGCTTATTATAATTACAAAAGATTATACCAACTGTTAACTGTGAATGTCAAGCCTCTTACATGGCTGCTGGACGGCAGCTGATTGCATTATTTCCATACATGTGTAACGCAGTGACGCCATCTAGCGATAATTATATGGGGCTTACGTGGACATTTCGTCGACTGTTCAAAAGAATCATATGCACATTACCGAACTTATGCGACATGTGTTATCTATGTCCATTTTATTTGGTGGATTTATTTAACTAAATTAGTTTTGAATATAAATGAGAAACATGCATAAACTACCTCTGTCAATTAATCTGCGTTGTTGTAGGTCTAACATTCACTGTATTGATTCGTATATAAAAACATCGAATATTGCACACATTTCGTATTCAGTTGTCTTTCCTTCACTGATGTAGGACGTTTTTGCTTTGAAATAGCACAAATTATCATCGTAGATGGCTTATTGCGTTCGACGAGTCGGCATTTTGAGAAGAGAATAAATATAACAAAATATTTGTTCTCCACACACACACTCACACACACACACACACACACACACACACACACACACACACACACACACACACACACACACACACACACACACACACACACACACACACACACACACACACACACACACACACACACACACACTCACACACACAAACACACAAACACACACACACAAACACACACACACGCACATAGACAGGTGCACACGCACACACGCACACGCATACACGCACACACGCAACCCCGCACACACGCAACCACGCACACCCGCAACCACGCACACACGCACGTACACACACATAAATTTATATACACATAAACACATACACACAAACGTACACACACATACACTGACAGACACTGTCACACTCACTCCCACACACACACACACACACACACACACACACACACACACACACACACACACACACACACACACACACACACACACACACACACACACACACACACAAACACACACAAACACACACTCACATATACAAACACTCACACACACCCACACATTCACACACAAAAAACATACACTTACACACACATACACTCAAACACACACCACACACAAAAACACAAACACAAAACACACACACGCACACACGAACACACTCATACACACACTCAAAACATGCGCACACTCACTCACACAAACATCACACACAAACACACACATACACCCACACGCACACACATGCATATAATGTAGGTATAGGTGCGTGTGCGTATGCGTGTGCGTGTGCGTGTGCGTGTGCGTGTGCGTGTGCGTGTGCGTGTGCGTGTACGTGTGTGAGTTCGTGTGTTTATATACTGCAGACAACACGGTCTTCGTAATATTATGGTTTGGTACGATTTGATTTGGTACATATACGACAGGTGCCTTGCTAGTTTTCACAATGCGATGACCTAGGATATGTGTTTGCTTACCTTTATCTTGTAAAAGTCACTGAACAGGTATTTGGTATAATTAAAATATTGAAAGATTATAAGATTATATTGAACATTACATTGAACATTTCAAAGACAAATTCTTTATTTCCACCAAAAAATTTATTCAGCAATATTACACCTAAACGTATGTAATATCAATAATAAAGTCATATAAATTAATATAGTAATAATTTACCACAAAACCAATAAACGGAATTAAGTAACAAACGACAAAAATCATACTAAAATTCCTTTAAAGTGTAATTTAAACACCCTCAACAAACACGGCACTACTTTTAAACATGATTCGGTACACTAGTTAATATATTTGATATTTGTAATAACCTACACAAAACAAGCAAACTATTAGGAATAATATATGCTTATAACTATTCGGTAATCGTCTAGAACAAAACACGTTCATCGTAACAATTCCATCAAAAGTATTCATTATATGCATGATATCCTACAGATATTGTATTAACACGTTCAAAAAATTGCAACTAAACAACAAACCACAACATTATCTTTAAATATCATTGGCAACTTACGTGATACACTAATACATAGTATATACTATTGCTTAATTGCTCCACCAAGTCGCGTCCATATCTCCAAATTAGCGAGGCATTATCACATTGTAGACTCGCTTGCAAGTTCTAATAAGTAAGGACTCTTTCGTGACGTTTACTTGTTTTGAGGATGCGTTTTCATCTTCGTCTTCGTCTGGAACAGAGAATATACGTCTACATCAAGCAGTGCTATATCATTATGTTTGATATTGTGATAGCATAGCAATCAAATGGAACACCGCAGTAGAAACCCATACATTAGAACATGGAAACAGAGATCAAGCAGAGATCAACAGAGTTCGCAAAATAGGTAAAGTACCAGGAAACGATAACATGAATATAGGGAAATTATGCAAAAGTACTGAAATTAAGATTCGCCTGATCACTGAGGTAGTTTACAGAAGAAACCGAAAGGGCAAGGTGGTAGAATGAGAAGGGAAAAATATAAATTAAAATGGGGAGATAGCGAAGAGGTATTTGAAAACGTGAACAGTAGAGAGCGAGATAGCGAATGGTCGATGATAGAAATAGATGACTTGTTTCGAGCGAGGATTAGACAAACAGATAAGGCAATCACCCCGCAGGGGAAGATAGCTGTTGTGTACTTGTATGCCAGTGAATATCACCATCAAACATTTGCATAATTCAAGAAACATTTAATTGGCAGAACAACTGAAAATACACATGTTGTCACTTCCACAAAACAAGATGGCAGACACTGTAAAGAAATTTGTCAGAGTCTGGTCAATGGTCACTACAGGGTGGTCCAATAATAACATTGAGTGCCACTGACACACAATAGCATGTACTGCAATGTCAGCTAACCCAACATATAGTTCATATAGCATGGAATGATAAACATGACAAAAGCTACAACAAAAAGAGGATGCGTTTTCGTCTTCGTCTTCGTCTTCGTCAACGAAAACAATGGACAGTGCATTTGTTTAAATTATAATTTAACATATTTAAATTAAATATGAGAAGGACATATTTAATGAACACATGAGTTATATAATACGATTTCAAAAACACGCAGTATGTTTGATTATATGTGTTAAATACATAGAACAAACGGTCATCAAATAATATATTTTGCATTTAAATATACTTCTTATTAATACAATATTGCTTTATTTATGTATAGGAATGGAACAATATGTTATCTTCAGTCTTGAAACATGTTTTAATGGTAAATAATGATATTCATAATCATAGGACATGGCAAGAAGAAGAATTTTTTTTCTTCAAATCTTTCAAAAATAATAATCATACATGTGTTAACGAATTTGCAAAATATGACTCACTCCTGTAGTTTAAGACATCGATACAGACCAAGCGACTGGTTTGTAATAAAACCACGCCCAGTCCGGCAACAGCTCCTATTAACAAAGAATAATGAATCACATATTATGGTTATATAACGGTTCAATGCCACATTAACAAGGCATACTTATTCTGGTGACGTTATTCAAATTTATGTGACAATGACAATATTGTTTGTAAACATTTTATAGACAAATGATATTTAAAATTATGAACCTTAACTAATACGACTATTATTACTTTGAAAAATTTAGCATTATTAGATTAGAATTAGAATTTAAATGGATAAAATTTATGAAACAATTAATGTATTTATCGACCTTTCTAAGGCTTTTGGTACTATTTACCATAACATTTTACTGAGCAAATTAACATACTATGGCCTAATTGGTTCAACTTTGCAGTTTTTCAAAAGTTATTTATAACATAGAAAACAATATATTGAAATTGAACAAATAAATTCATACATCTTACTTATAACAATCGGCGTCCCGCAAGGTTCAATCCTTGGCTACTGTAATTTATCATTTACATAAATTATATCTCAAAAGCTTGTCAATTATTTAATTTCTTCATGTACGCTGATGACACCACATTATCTAGCTCTATAAAATATCTTAACAGCATCCCACGCAATACAAGTACAGAATCCTTAATAAATGAAGAACTATGTAAAGTTAATGAACGGCTAAATATAGATCAATTATCTTTAAAAAACAAATCAAAGTACCTAATTTTTTATATGCCTACTAAATGTACGCAGACTCTTACGCTTGAAATATATGATATAACTATTGAAAGAACAGATGAATTTATCTTTCTAGGATTGACATTAGACACTAACCTGAACTGAAAAAAGACACCGAGAAAACTTCAAATACGTTCTCCAAAACAATTATGAAAATAAAAAAGCAGTGGGAATAATAATCTTAAAAAATAAATAAATTCATAATATATTACTTCATTATTGAGTTAACTGGCAAATTATTCCAAGTGTAAACATACATAATTATAATACTCGTGAAACAAATTATGTACATATTTTTTGAACTAAGCACGAATTTACGATGAAATGTCTCATCTATAGCCAACCACATATATATCATTTTATATAAAACATATTTGTTACACAAATATAATGATATATGGTCTCTATAAAATTGCTACATATGTCAACAAAACCATTAAATACTATACATTTGATGCTAGTTTCAGACAACCAACACCCAAAAAGTTACATTCTCACATTAAATAATTACTCCCAATAAACATTCATGAGATAGACACCTTATAAAAGGACCATATAAATAATTACATAAATAGGGTGGCTCCTGTGATAGCGACAATTGTGTCTTAATAGGCATTACATAAGCTACGTTATTACATTCTATGGTACATCAATACCATACCAGGTGTACATGCGCATCTATGTAATTTCCAAGAGTATGTAGAGCATATACGTATATGATATACGTATATGTACAATGTTGATAATTGTTGATTTCACTGCTTAAGTGATGTTAAAAAAATATATTAATTATGTACCAACATGGGGTCAAATAAACGTCATTGTATGTTATGTTATGTCAATAAAATATTAATTTCGTTCCAGTGATCATGTATGCCACTTTGGTATTCAAATCAAATTAAAATTTATTTTACAACAACAACAATATAACAGTATAAATAAAACAACCGTAAAAAAGAGCAAAGTCGTGTTGCATGGTGGTCACATGGCATATTAAATGCCGTCTACCTGTGACCCCATACTTAAACACAAAAACTTTGAAATATATAATTATACATGTATGATTGCACGGAACTGACTGAGGGTCCAACGGAGAAAAAAATCGAATTATACAAAATTACTGTTAGTAAACAATTATAAAAGATTTGTCCTAATCCAAACATAGATTTAAAAACAAATATATAAGAGTATTCTACACATCTGGGATTAAGGCAATGATAGTTGTGTACATATTGTCTGCATAAAGAGAACATTTTTGTCTGAATTTGATGTTTTGTATTTTATAATCAAGATTATTCCATAGATTCGTAAAATTATGTTTAGGTAACCTAGAAAAAAAGTGTTCTGGGCTCCTCTGTACATAAGAGGTTATGTTGTTTAGTAATTCTGGTGTTAATGGCTCAATTGTTTTGGGCATATATTGTGGAAAGTATTTATGCAATGTACTAAAGTGATAGTTATACATGAATAGTGAGACATGGTACCTGTATATATGAGCGATTTCAAGTATATTTTCAGATTTAAAATTCGGATCGGTGTGACTTCTATATCTTTTTGAAATTATTCGTAAAGCACGTTTATAAAATTGATAACTTTCTGATCGTATTTTCATTGACTCCCCGTTAATTGACGTTGAATTAAGGTATAATAAAGACTTTGTAAAGCATTTTGCCTTATATATTTTAGAACTGATTATGTTGATATGTTTATTCCATGCTAAATGTTTTTCAATATACTTATTCCTAAAACATGACCGATTCTTCTTTGTTATCCTTTCCAACATGATTAATAATTTATATGTTCATGTTCATACAATTATTTGCGTTGCTGTTCGGTGGACTAAATATACAAACGTTCTTGTCTGTTTAATTTGTATTAACAATTTATTGGCATATAGCCAGTCTTAAAAACAGATTAACTCTTGGTTTATGGTGTCAATTAAAGTGTCAGCATGAGGATCTGATTGGTATACAGTTGTGTCATCCGCAAAGGATAATAAATTCAACGACGTTCAGTTAATTATGTCATTGATATAAGTGTGGATCTTTGGAGTACTCCACTATTATATTTTTTGGAGATGGTTGACTTCAGCATATTGTTTTCGATAAGTTCAATAAATGGCAACCATTTAATATTTATTCCCCGAATTCAATAACATTTAATTTGTAAAAATACCATGGTCAATTAAAAAATCAGGAAAAACAGCTCATGTAGGGTATTTTGCTATTGTATCATTTGCATATGCAATATCCTTGAGCAGAGGCAGTATTGGATGAATAGTAGAATGTTTTCAACGAAACCCATACTGATGTTTATATATAATGTAGTTTTTTCTAAAAGTATTTTTAATTTATTGTAGTTAACTAAAATACAAGTTATACCAAATTTATTACTTAAAACATTAACAAAACGTCACCGCCGTGACAGTGCCACAGCATTGCTTAGATAACTTAATATACTTAAAGTTCAGGAACTATTTAAACTAAGTGTTCTAATAGTCGTGTATAAACAGCGTATGAATCAACTTCCTTGTCTATTCCACCAATTTTCCAAATGTAATAGTGACTTCGTGACCAGAAGTTTCAGACAGGAGAACAATTTATATATACCTAGATGTAATTATAGAACTGGAGAGAACTCCTTGAAAGTACTAGGGGCTCGATTTTGGAATAAAGTACCTGTACACATTAAACATTCGAAAACGCTAAATATTTTAAAGCATAAAGCCAGGAGCTTTATAATTGGCATTAACTAAAGTTTAAATCTGATTATATATTGTAAGAAATTCGCGTGTGAATTCTCTTATATTGGTACAACATCTCTAGCTTTAATTTACGGAAGTCTTTAACTTGAAGCTATTGCAATTGAATGCACTGTATAACCTTTATATTCGTAATATTATGGGTGTGGGAGTACACTATATGAGTTTGATTTAATTGGTTACCAGCTCGATAAGTTATACTTCTCTGGTAGCCACCTCAACTATGTTACATTGCTCTTGAATTGTGTTGTATATTATCTGGATGAGGAAATAAATTTACTTACTTACTTACTATTGCATACCATTTTTTTCAATTATTTTTTAAATCGTAGGTACTGTACTTATAGGTCTACAGTGATCAAACTTTTTTTTATTACCTGATTTGAAGACGGGAATTACTTTTGCAGTTTTTATGTTTTCAGGAAGAGTGCCAGTGACAAAGGATTTGTTTAATACATGCTCAACCGGAGTGGATATTTCATGTATGGTCGTTTGCATTAGTTTAGTGAATAAGCCGCCGAATCCCTCGGTGCATTATGTGTTAAAGATTTCGTACAATTATTTATATTACTGTTATCTGTGTGGGTTGCATGAAAACATTTACATGATAGTTTCCTCGTCGGTGTGTTTCAAATTGCTTAGCAGGAAGAGCAAGAGTCTCATCGATTTACCGATTCCAACAAAACAATTATTAAATTCTTCTGCAATTTAGTTTCAATTTGATTGTTCTTGTCTGTTTATCACGAAGGTTTCATGTAGATTGGAGTATTATTTTTGTTTATGTATTGTTTGACGCAGTACAACCCATGTTTCTTTGATATGTGCTTACGTTGATCTATCATTTTTGTATAATAAGCACTTTTTGCTGCTCTTTTAATTTTATTAAAGATTCTACGATATTCTTTATATTTATTGATCATTTCGGGATTATGACTATTTAATTTTCTTTTGAAGTAACGTTGCTTATTTCGATTCGAGATGAAGTCAATATGCCTGATTTAATACAAGGTTCACTTTTAATGTATTTTATTTGAACATTCACTTATTTAATTGAAGAGGATGTTTCGCAAAATGACTTTTATAATACCACAACATTATCATAAGCTTCTTTCGCTTCGGCTGTGGATACAGTTGAGCAATCGGCCTTAGCTAATACATTTCTAAATGACAAAATTATCGGCGAAATGACTAACAATAATCCCGATTCATCAATAGAATGAATATGATTTGAATATAAGTGGTCTATAAGTGTTGCCGAATATGATGTTATTCGTGTTGGATTGGTTATATGCGGACAAATCTTTCCGTAAAGTGATTGTTTATTAGTGTAAATTAATGTTACAATCGCCCATAAAATAAGTAATTTTATTTTTTGATATTACATTTTATCCTGTATTTATATTATTATACTTTTAAACATAACGATATCTGCACGAAGAGTGACGATAGGACGATAAATTACTCCTAATATAATAGGTTTATTATGATTACCTTGAACGTCAAACACATATATATTCAAATACATGGGGAATAAATGTAGAAAGTCCTTCACGTTTAGGGTAGGTCAAGCTTTCGTTAGTGTATATTCCAACTCGACCATGCCCATCATCATTTTGTAATATTTTATTGAAAAGTAAACTTTGGTAGCCACTTTTGGGAATTGTTGGGAATCAGGATTGATAAATATTTCTGTTACGCCAATTACATCAAGTTTGAGGCCATTTGAAAATATATTAAAAGGTAATGCTTGCTCAGAATCCAAGGATGCCTCTAAACTGTGACAGTTCAAACAGTACATCGATAGGTATATATTGTCACAATGGATAGCGTTTGAGAATTCAGCTGGAGTAAAATAGTTACAATCATTGGCATTTAGTGAGACGGTAGAATCGTTACCTATGTCATGTTCGTAATGATTTATATTTGTTTGGGTCCTGTCAATACTAATATTATCATCCTTTTATAAATCTAATTTAGTGTATCATATTAAAGAAGCAATATTGACTCGCTCTGCTCGTCATACCGAGAATCATCATGACTGACTATCGGAAGCACCCTGTTGAAGTTGGAACAATGCCTTTCAAGCATGATATTTGTTCGCTTTCACGTGAAAGAACACAGGTAAATGATTAACTAATAATTTGACGTATGTCGAATATACACAGTATTACATGTAAGTTGTACACATATTGCACAATGAGCCTTACAAAATATAATATATTACTTTTCAACAAACAACAAAACAATTCAGTTTGCGTGATATCTTACATACACTGATAGAAAACGTAAGGCGGCATAAGCCAAGTGTAACAGTGAAATGTAGGAAGGTGGAGTTTGTCGGCTCTGTCCATAGTTCCAAACAGTTGCCAAGGTGAAATTGGCTAAGTAATGTGAATAAGATGAAAACAATGAATATTATAAAATGGTGAAAGACGTTTAAGTTATATGGAGGTGAAGTGGTAGGAAGAAGACGAATGGGGTGTGGTGAAATACTGTGACTCAATATGATTAACTGCAACTAACAGGAGGAAGAATACATGCCGCACAAAGGCCATAAAACGTTTGCGTAGACACAGTGACTGAGAGTAATTAGATAATTTGTATATGATATGTTACTCGATAATTTATTCTTTTTGCATATTTGTTCTTATGTTTGGCCGTTGCATGATACGCTGTATGTGAAAAAGAGTTAATTAAGGTATCGAAGAAATTACTAAGTTATTCACTCTACATTTGTATTTAAAGATGAACGATCTCAGATTGCAACGTTAATATAAAATGCGTGTAATGCTAGAACAACGAAGAATATATGTGAATCGGTTGTAGTAGATTTAATAATAAATTTTACAAACGTAACCTAAAAAAGTAGTTTAGTGTATTTTTGATTGACACAACTAAAACACAATTTAAAGAGGTTATCTGCAGTGTGGTGTATAAATACAGGTCTGTGTGATGCGCCAAGTGTTGTAGTTTAGTGAACAGTATGTAGTTTGAGCTTCATACTCTCGCTTTCTGGGTCATTTTTCCAAAAAAGGAAAGCCACAACGAATCTTATAGGAATGGTTGCCATTTGACAGAGTTGGACCTGCTTATATTGAGGAAACAGCATAAGT
>OZ023208.1:55941131-55971131 GCA_963995525.1 Escarpia spicata
AAATCCTAAAAAATATTTGTTTACGATACAGTCAATAGCATACAACAAAACACTATAGTCATATCTGATATACTTATTTATTGGCAAAGTAAGTAGGTTTACATCAGTCAAGTAAAGTTAATCGCCTAATACTAATTTATATATCTCAAATACTGGCTTGTAACAATGGACCCCGAATTGATGCTCCAGCTTTGAGGCGACAGTTTAGCAAGCATGCTATCATACCAATTTTTTTTCTGATATAGATTGCATGACTGCAAACACCAATGTATGCTTTTAACAACAAGGACATTGTATTTAATTTATTGACTTTTGAATGTAAACCTAACAAGGAAAAAAGGAAATAACGTCACAGGAAAAAGCCACAAAGATTAATAAATATATATTTTGTATTTAAAAAGTTCAAATGTTAAACACATTTGAGTGCACATGCATTTTAATCATGAAAATTAAAGATAACACACATATCCACTAAAAAGAAAACATTGAAAAAAAGTCACTTGTAAATCGCACTTGTTCTCCAATGTTAATTACTATTTGCAAGATTGTCTCATTTTGTTCATAATAGTCTCCAAACAACCATAGGGCCTAATACCGAGCACAGGCTTCGAAGGATCCAGGGTAGGATTTAGCACGCGAGATGACATTGTCCCTCATGGTAATACAAATGTCACTTGTAGTGCTGCCACGCCATCGAATTGTAGTGTCAAAACATAAAGGAAGCCGGTAGGCGTGTCGCCAGTGCGACACTTTGTCGATGCAGTAGTTAATACAGACAATAGTGTTTTCCTTTGAACAATCATCATGACCATGGGTATGCAAAGTTGCCATCGCAGTCCAGCACGCTTTCTCCGACTGACCTTGACCATGGCAGTTCTGTCACTGTAGACGACCCTTTGGATGACCTAGTCTCATTATCGCCATCTTCAGACGATTCTGTCTGCACCAGTGAGAAGAGAAACATTGAAGCGAGTGATGCAGAATATGTTGTAGTAGGTGACAGCGATATCACTAATGATGATTCAAGCGGGTCTTACACTAATGGGAAAGAGAGAAAGTTTGCCATTTGTGAGAAAAACATAATTTTACTTTTCTGCACCTACTAAAACACCAAACTGCAATAAACCACTTAGCTTAACATCACAGTGACTGGATTCGCAGTGGTTCTGACCACAGAATGTGTTGATGGCCACTCGTTCATGTGGCACTCGCAACCCAAGATTGGTAACATTTATGAGAGTAACTTGTTGACACCAAGCGTCCTCTTCCTGACTGGACATTCATTCACTGTATACAATTTGGTCAACCTAATGAACCTATACGCCTTGTCACCCGCCAGTGCTACAGCATACAGCGGGCATACATACTGCCAGAGATAGAGGACATGTAGACATGCCATTCAGAGGCCATCATGTCAGCTCTGGTCAGACAAAGCGTGGTCGTATCAGGCGATGCAAGATATGACAATCCAAGACACAACTCTACATTTGGCATTTACTTCATCATGGACACTGACTGCCAACTCATCATTGCTCAAGAAACGTTTCGGGTCACAGAGGTCAAGAACAGTTACTGGATGGAAGTGGAGGGCTTGAAACGTTGCTTAGACATCCTGACTGACCATGGGGTGAAGAATACCAACCTTGCCACTGACAGACATCCCAGCATTAGAAAGACTTTGTTAGAGGACTACCAAGAAACAAAGGTTGTTGTCTGCCAAGAAAGTTGAAGTTGTCCCTTCGATAGGCGCTATTGCCAACCACCTGTGGTTTTGCGCATCAGCTTGTGATGGTGTCACGGATTAGCGAGGTCTCCGTACACTAGATGGCTCAGTCTAGTAGGGTTCTTCTATATCAAGGTCAACGCATATGAGAAAGAACGGTTTTCGTGAACAAGCGACAAAGAACGCGGAAAATTTCATAAACTTTATTACAAGATATCTTTCTTTTGGTAAATATCTCGATTAACAAAATAAACAGAATAAAGAAATCCCCTAACCAAATCTTAATAGAACATAATAAACAATAACACTGAGTCTTTCGATTATCAAATTCCACTTCCTTTCTAATGTGGATTATACCGCTACACGACCATACACTAGGCGCCAAGTGTTATATAAGAATAACTTCCATAATATAAATACACAGTATAAGCTAGTCATCGCGGACTCTCATTACAGTAATCTGTTACAACACACACACACATATATACATATATATATGTGAATACTTCAAGGGTAAAAATACCTCACTTCAAAACACAGATAACTACCAATCATAATACAGCAAATAATAGATGCATTCAATCATAAAATATACATTTATACAGGGCTAATCCCATCTCGAATATATACGAACGTTTGTTGAAGTCAACACGCCGAGCTCAGAACACAATTAGAACGGTGTATCTCGGCCGCACGAGTGATGATGCCGGGCATTTGACGATTGCCGTCGTACGCCGCGAATTCTCGAGTTGCGTCCGTTCAATGATCGCACGGTCGCAAATGATTGCGAAGTCAGTTGAATACGTTCAACTGGAAGACGAAGTCGGGCAGTAGACGCTTACCGCCGGCCGCTACGAATTCGATCGAGAGGTCTTGCCCTGTCGCAAACGACCGAGAAGTCGGATGAACGGGTTCGCGCGAATGACGACGCCTGGCAGTATACGTTTACCGCCGGCCGCTGCGAGTCGCATTCGGTCAATCTTTCTGACGTTGTCGCTGTAAGACCGCTGTTCGAGGATGGCCCGTGCTGGGTGAGTGCGTCGCGATTATCGCTCATCGACGCAAATACGTTGGGGCCAACCGGAACGTTGTCTCAATATACCGCTGACGTGGCGGCATGGCTTCTTCGAAGCTCGATCAAACAGTCACTCTGGACACTGAATATTACACACACACAAAAGCTTGGGAACGTAACCCACGTTAACGATTCCCACCACGCTTGACTTGACTTGCCATTCTCTTGGCAGCAGGGCAACCTGTCTCGTTCAACCCTGGATCTGTCCCAGTCCTTCGCCAGCGCCCAGATGGCGAAATGCGTACAATAAACGTTTATATGCGGACCTAATTACACATCATATGACAGGTTTCCTTCATTTCTATTGGCTAAAGCAATATACAATTCAAACTAAACATTGTGGAACATCCTCTAAGATTACAGTGAAACCACCTGCTGGCAATGCTAGCAATACCACGCCCCACTGAGCGCATCTGCAACCGAGTTGCCGTAATTACGTAACCAAGGCGGTTGGTCAACAATATGTCTATCTACTGGCTTGACCTTCCTCATTTCCCAAATTAAACCTCAGGCAAGTAGATTTAACCATCTCGAAATAACAGAAATGCTACAGATGGTGATCTTGATGAAGGAGATGTGGATCTCGCTCCTCCATCACATCAGGAATTCCCATTCATGGACAGCGGGTGCAGAGTTTTACCGGAAATGCAATCATGCAACGTATACACAATAAGCAGTAAAAACAACACCATGGCTCACTGAAGGTACAGAAGCCTTCATTGTCCAGAAGGCTATACTGGACTGCCGCCTACTGTATGATATAGAGAGCACTACTAAGTGCGTTAACACTGGTGAACTGGAGAGCTTACATGCCCTCTTCCTCAAGTATGCACCCAACTTCAGCCGTCAAGGCATCATAGCCCAACTCCACTTGGCCACCATTGACCAAAACACAAATAGAAGGTAAGGCTAATGTATCAGTTGCTTGACAAAGCTGCACACTTTAGAAATCTAGCAGTGGATTGGGAAATAAACTGAAATGGCTGAAAATCCATGCCTGTACTCAATAGCAAAACAATGTTAGGAATACAGTTTCGAAAATACAATCTCACTGCACAAGAGTATGCATGCAAACAACAGATAACATAATTATAATTGAGGACATCTGTTTACTGTTACTTGAATTGTTTAATTATATATAAATCGAATTGGAATGGTATGCTTTGGAATTGCTTATTGAAATACAGTGTATAAATTTATGCATATATAATATAATAAATATAAACATCATTATATATAAATTATATATATATATATATATATAATTCAATAATAAATATTTGAGTGTATTGTGGAATTCCTTGGAAGTTGAAATTGAAAATGATGGCAGAATTAGGAACCGATTAAAAAATGACATTAGCCGTTTGATTTCAAGAGAGAGAGCATACGAGCAAACTGTTTGGTTTACTGTGTGCATGTTACAGCTATAGCCAGCTATTCTTCAGATATTTATATTGTTATACTGATTTTATATTTATCATTTGTTTAATCAGCGGGAAATGGTGAAAACAGCAGACAACAAGCTACGGTATCAGCTGCAGTATTCAAAATCTGCTGAGTATGTAGTGAAGAAAGTGATGGCGTCAAAGGACTACAGCTTCCGAGGAGAAATTCTAGAGGGCATTGCAGCTTGATGCACGAGTGGCCCAAAGCTGTGAAGTATGCTCCAAGTTGCGACATCGAGTAAGGAGGTAACTCTACCATGCAGACATCGAAAAACCAGCAAAAGAGGAGGCTGTGGCAAAGCAAAGAACCCGCTTTAAGGAAAACTAGTTGTATCCGTATCAATTCGGTTTAGTGCCACCAAATTGATATGACATCCAATTTCAAATAACAATGGATTTCTGTGCTTAAATAACATTGTTTGAACATCACTGGCAGACACAGAGAAAGGTTTTAGGCAAAGTGGATTCTCACTACTGTATAGGACCTCCTAAAGTAAGGAACATCCACTTGAAAGCTTGTATCCTACTTGTGGTATGCAATGTGTTTTTTAGACACTATTCGATGTAGGGAACTTTGGGTATACGTAAGTTACTGGAATAGTTTAACCAAGTCCAAACATGTTACTTATAGTGAGTTTTTTGCAACAGACCACCATTTCTCAAACATCACAATGTGTGCTACAAACTAATGAAGCAGCAAAGGATTCAGCTATACGTTTTTTATATTCATACTTCATTGTTAGTATTACATTTGACATTATCACAAAACAACATCTCAAAAAGTACTTAATAATAAAAAGAACACTTATATAGTGCCATAAATCTAAATGAATCCATTTGGAGGCACTTGATAGATTTTGAAACTAGTACAAGCTTTGAATCTGTATCTTGAATAATAAGTACTTGTTTTCTTGACAGATGCCCATAGTGTTGAAAGTTGAAACCCACAAATATGTCAAACTGGAACTGTAATGGAATATTTTGTATGTATTAATTTTTTGTCACAATATTTGATCATAATGATGGCCCATATCATCAATAAACGTGTTACTTATTTATGTACTATATGTGCACAGGACTGGCACAGACCCAAATTGTAATACAGTTAGATTAAAATGTGTCACAGTGTGAAGTGAATCAACTGAAAGAAACATTGAAAACTGGTGTGTGAATTTGACTAATGCATTGGCATAGTCTGCCATGTAGTCTTATTTATTTGTGAATTGTTTCTCCATATGAATAAACTGTTGATATATTTCATGTTGGCTTCAGTATTACAAATCAAATTATGAACAAGGACATGCAAGACACTACAGATCGCATTGTCGTTGCCAAAAATGGGATAAGAAGGCACCGAGTAATTCATTCTACCTTTTGGTCAATATAATCTTACTTGTCCAGGGTTTTTATTTTCACTGTACACTCAATATATATATATATATATATATATATATATATATATATATATATATACAGTATAGTGCAATGTCCATAGCTGAAATTTTCATGAACCCCAATCGCTTCTGCATACAGTGCAGGCTGGTATAACACGTCTGTTGCCTTTTCCAAGTCTCCCCCCTGACCACAACGTGAAGTGACGTTATGCGGCTAATCGAATCAATTGATATGTTCTGAAAGTTCATTTATTTGCATTAGTTGATAATAAACAACCGTTATCTTCTAATTATTGTTATACTGGCAAAACTTTGTTTTATCAATATCGCATCATGAATTTTGTGAATTGGTTCATTGGTTTGTGAAGGTAATAATTATGGTTGTAAGACTACATTTCATGTCTTAATAAAACACACACAATATATATATATATATATATAACATTTTTATTATATTAAAAACTCCTGTCTACATTTTTATATAAATTAAGCAAGTTGCTTGAACACTTTTAAATAGGAATTAAACAACTGTATAAAAAAGATGCACACGTCCTGTCAAGAATAAAAGCAAATTTATTAAGAAAATGATCAAAAATGGTTTGATGAAAATCATAGACATAGTGTTTTACGAAGATAGAATGAACCTGACCATTTGAGGTGGGAACAAGTATAATTGCTCTATTTAAGTTTGAAATAGTTGTTGCTAGAATAATTATTCGATACCTGTTGAACTACGTAGTACTTACCTACAAGCTATTGGTCGAATCAACGCAAATCATACAATGACAATAGACCGCCTTCCAAGTTCCAACACCGCCCTGTTGGTGCAAACCGTTTCGAAGTCGTCACTCATACACATAGTCTAAAAATAGGTCATTGGTCAAAAACTGTATATTCAATTCTAACTTGCACTACACTGTTATCAATAAGTGAGCATATCGCAACTAAAAATATAAATTATTAATTGTCAAATAAGTACTACTATCAATGTGTTATTTTTTGTATTTATATTATAATAGCCAATAATAACTAACATTGTACTATTATGTAATATCTGCCATATTCCACGTGTTGTATGTAAATAATTCTTAGGGGTATACAAATACAAGAGTTTCTTCAGTATACCCCTTTTTCTGACATACTCATTCTGATATACCATATACATTGTATGTATCTTTTGTTGGAAAAATTAACATTTACTTACTTACTTACTTACTTACTTTACTTACTTAGTCGGTAATGTAGGCATCTGCAAGGTCTGTCATACGGTGCTGTATGGCAGCTATCTCCCTACATCATAGCGATTCGATGTGCGTCGACATTGGGACGCAGTGTCTACGCAAACACCATGCGACATTATTAAGTCGCGTAACGTCTTCGTCGTCGATAGACCAACTGTCACTGTCCGACTCCCACAACTGAACCTGATCCGGGGCCGGACATTATCGGACCGTGGATCGCACACTGGGTGAAACCCGTATCACCCATATGGCACAGGCCCTTTGACTGTGTGTGTTTCAACCGTACCAACCGTAATTTCCGAGTGACTAGTCGAACTAGAGTATTTATCTGTCGTATCGATTTTTTCCCAAAGTGATACGGAAGTTTAATAACTCGTCTCTACCAAAATCCTTCGACGTCTTTGTCAACAACAAAATAAAAATAGTTCCGGTATGCGCGCGCATCTAATATTCTGACCTTTGCTTTGAAAGCACCGCCCCCTTCTGGCAACTAAATTCTTCGTTCGGGAAGTGTGACGTTAACAGCGTTTTCATTGGTTATAAATCGTTGCCATTTAATTTCACCTTTTTTATTTCGAACGCTTATACAAATTATTTATTGACCTATAGAACACCTATCGTGTATAATAGGGCACCATATCTTTGTTTTCGCAAATAAATGTCTACTAATGAAGTAAACAACAACAAAAAACGAAATTTAACATGGATTAGATAGGAGTAAATCAAACCACTCGTTTGGAACAAAGATGGCGATACGCAGTGCTCTATAGCGACGATTTAGGCATCGAACAAAATAGTTTGTTCAGTTTGTCTTATAAATGAGTACGTTTCTGTTACCATTAATGTATACTTATATAGTATATATTTCAATATGTAGCATGAAATAGCTGCATTTCATTTTCCCTTTAAAGTCAACAAAACAAGGCCAAGTCATTACTTCGCATGTCACAATGGCGTCTGTCTCGCAGACTCTGCTTGCTGAAAAGGTTATTACTTGTCATATGATTAACAATGTGGTCTTTAATGCATTTGCATAATATACTCGTACAGGTATGTAATTTCCTGCCTATTTTCGGCTTCCCTTTTTATATATTGCTGAAATCCTTCTGTTTCCATTCCTTTGGTAGCTCATAAAGCCCTGGGCGGGCTGGCAATCTGAGCACGCACCCGCCCCGCAACTATGTCATTTGACCCGCAGCCCGCCCCGCATATTACAACTCAGCTCGCAGCCCGCCCCGCCCCGCAGATTTTGCCACATCCTAGCCCGCAGCCCGCCCCATCTCGCAGTTACTTGGCCCGCAACCCGCCCCGCACCGCAGTAATTAGTCAAAAGCCAGCCCGCACCCGCCCCGCAGCCCACAACAGGTGACATGGAATCATTAAAAATAAATCATCTTTATTAATCGTTGTTGTTTACAATATTAACAAATGCATGGCGCTGGGTGACAACCATGTCGTACTTGGAATTCCATCTTTAAGAAAAATAGAACCCATTTCACGAATAAAAAAGTAAATGCCTGATAGTGATAAGCAGGCCTGGGGCAAAGCAAAGGTACGAGTACACATTTTTTTCGTATTTTAAAATTATTAATTAATTTAACTGATATAACTCAGCACAAGTGAATATGCACTGGCAGTTGATCATTTTTTATGAAGAACAATGAAATTCACGCCGCTGGCAATAATTTCAGTGGCATCCTATGATCTTATAATCTATTTGCCATTGTACTGCATGAACACGAGTTGTTCAGAGGTTGAGTCTGGTGCACAAAGGCAGTGTTGCAATTTGCAATCTGCTGATATTAAAAGTTTGCAATTTATATTTTCTGATCGTAAACTACTGATTTTTGATAGGGTGTTCACATGTCTACATAACGGGCTCAAAATCCCCTCTGGACCAGGCTACTGGCACCGGATTATACTAGCGTAGAAGGCAGTTTACAGAGGAAGACTGGCAGTTCTTGTTCTTAGCAGTTAGCACTGTCAGCCAGTGCCAAGTGGCATGATCTCCAGTCTCCACACAACAAAGGCATCACCTGTCTAATTGGTGGGGTAACTGCTCTTTATGGACATCCTGGTGGCTTAACTACACAAACAAATTGATGGCCTAAACTGATATTTCCTCCTGGAAGAAGCCACTAATCACACCTGACTGAAGCTGCCAAGGCAGGCCAGCACATGTTATCATAACACTGTTTAAACACAAACAAAAGGGCAATCCGGTAATCCCCAATTAACTAGCTCAAAGAATGTCCCACCTTTGAGTAACTGGTGACCATTAATGAGTTACAAAAATCAGCCCGCAGTAGCCCGCATGTAGAAATTACTAGCCCGCAGACCGCCCCGCCCCGCAGTGACCTGACCCGCAGACCGCCCCGCCCCGCACAAATTGAAACTTAACCCGCACCGCACCGCAACAACAACAAAAATCCAGCCCGCGGGCTGCGGGCCAAAACCCGCCCCGCGCAGGGCTTTAGTAGCTCACCCATAGCTAGAGAATTATTAAAAGGTCTAGCTAATGGTATACATAATTGGGTCGATACTTCTTTTGGGAATCTATGGTGCATACCATGTGGTCCTACTGATTTACCCATATTGAGATAATTTTAATTTTTCTTTAACTATTTCCTCCTCAATAGTTATATTTTTCATGCTGTGTTTTAATTCCACCGGCGGGATGCAGGGGGTGTAACCATATGGTTCTACCTTGAAAACACTTGAGAAAAGTTACCTAAGACATTTGCCTTTTCCCTGTAAGAATTTATTTGCCAATGTCGAAGTCGTGTCATTGGGATATATGTTCAAATCTGAAACACGTTCCCTACTTTTTGTTTTGGAATTCATGTATTTCCATACTGCTTTGGGGTTTGACTTAGCTTCTGATGCTAACTTTGTTTCACATTCCTTCTGGATCTTCCTTGTTAATTTACGGAGTTGGCTTCTATTCCTACAGTACTCATTATCATTATTGTTGCAATAGCGTTGACATAAATAAAACGAATTTTGACATCAACAAAAACAACATAGTCGTAGATATTGTTCGGTAACCATTGTTCAGACCCTCACCAAATCTGCGAGAGTCTTCACTTTACGTTTTTGTCGGTCTTTACGTACCTTGATGTAAACACAACAAAAAGAAAGTGTGAGTGGTGAGAGCTCGTTGCCTCTCCAATCACTTTATTCCGATGTTCATCATTGATGTTCGTACTCCGCGGGCTTCTATAGACACATCCTATGAGAAAGTTTTTGTTTTTATTTAATTCGATTTCCACCCACACTGACTCCAGAAAAAGTGTCTCCAAAGACAGAAAGGTGTATCTTTGTGTAATTTATGTGTGTACAGGACTACTCCTCTTCCTTGTTTGTCTACTGTATTATGGAATAAATCGTATTCACTTAATACCAGTTCTGCTGGGCTTAATAAGTATTTCAGTTGTTTTGTTTTATCTCTGTGACCCCTACAATCATGCATTTGTTTTCTTGAACTCTAATGTTGAACTCCGTGAGTTTATTTATTGAACTATCTGCATTTGTGTGCAGACATTTTAGTTGTTTCTGTGTATAATTTATGTAGTTTACATTAGTTTTCTGTTTTGTCGTTCTTAGAATCTTTCCTCCTCACCCTTTGTGGGCTTGATTTTTACAATTGTCCTGGCCCATGGTGGGCCTCTCACTATGTATGTGCACTTCCCCAAGTCTCTACTCTCCTTCGCCCTTGCCTCTTCTAGTAGTTTTTCCTTCCTCTCTCTCTCTTTGCGTTTGGTCATGTTAAATGCGGAGTCATTAATATTTTGGGTCAGCCTCCTTAAAGTTTGAAAGGTTTCAGAATAACTTTACATTTTTGTCTGTATCTTTCACAATTACCTTAAGTAGTCTTGGTTTGTTGTTACTCTCTCCGGTTGTTTTTCCCTAACCTGATCACGTTCTCTACCTCTGTATGCACATGTAGATTTTGGTGGCATACCTCATTGAACAGCCCCTCAACTAACTCCATGTCTATCTTGATTCTTTGATCTTTTATATTGGTTTCTGGTTCTAGTGCATTGAAGAAAACGACGTTTGCTTTGCTGAAATAATTTCAGCTATTTCTTTAAATGTGTCCAGCAACACCTCGTTGTTAACGCTGTCGTTGATATGGGTATGGATGGCATTCTCGGTTGGTTGATTTGCAATGAATTGCCTACTTACAATTTTTATAAATTCTTTATCGTCTCATTTGTCCTGTAGTTTTTTCTACAGCCTCTAGTCGTGCATTTATTGTTTCAAGGTACACAGTTCACATATTTCCTTGATTAATGTCTAATTTTGAGTGTTTTTCTATTTTTGGTTTCCATCCGATACAAAACTACAAGCATCCTGGTTTTCGCATGGCTTCATACTCTCCTGCTTTGAATTTCAAACAGTTAACGCTGTAATGCTGTTCTCAGTACTCACACGCTAGTATTTAGATTTTTGAAGATTTTTTTACAATCCTCACATTTCCATGCCTCACCTGATTATTATTAGCGAGCTTCGTGGCTACTGCTTGGGCATACCCTCGGCTATCTTGAATGTCACAAATTTTTGTAGTAAATTCATGGTTGTTATAGTTTTGGTATAATGTTTATTAATCCAATCTATATGTGCGGTACTTTAAAACTATCCATATGATAATAAATTCTAACGTATTAACAGTCCAATTTCGAGCTTGTTCCCACATATCACAAAAAAATTCAAAAGGTATTTTTGCGAGCTGTTGTACAGTACAGTGCCTACGTGCTGATGGTACAAGGCGTCTGTGCAGTCGATGAGAGAAAACCTTAGATTTATCTGCTCCAACCCAGGGATACTCTGGGTATCATAGACGTCTTGGTGAAACTAGCCTGTTAGTGGTAATAGTATACAAAAGCTGGTAGTGCAGATCTAAGAATATTGACTTAGCGAATTTGTTTATGTTTTCTGCACGAAGTAAGAGGGCCTAGAAATTGGCGGGAAAATACTAGTTGCTGCTTTACAATTTAAAAGGGCGATTTATTCTGATCAACTAGTAATTTAAACATAACAACATGTGGGGTCAATTAGTGTGCAATGCATTACTGCTGGAGGTGAAATACTATTTCTCAGCTGGAAAAAAACAAAGAAAAATGATTACTTTATGCGAAGCCGCTAACATAAACAAACCGCCGCCTAACCGTCTCACAGGATTATATGAGTCAGTGTAGTAAATCAGCGTCAACACTGATGATGTCAGGTGAGTAGGTGTAGTTACCAATCTGGAATTCGTCGTAACCTAAGTTATGTTGTTTCTCGTATAGTGTCCACTACTGTGAGAGGCATATTCCTTTTCCTCATCAGTGTCGTTGCCTGTATCAGATTCATAATTACCAGGTGAGATTATGTATTTATTGTAGCCTCGCTATAATGCGTACCTCCAAGCACATTTAGGCATTCATAAACATGCACGTAAGCAAGTACACTCTCACGCAGATGCGCATGTAACACATAACACCACGCACCACGCACCACGCACCACGCACCACGCACCACGCACCACGCACCACGCACCACGCACCACGCACCACGCACCACCCATCACACATCACGCATCACACACTATTTGCACGCTGACACACGCACGTACACACACACGAACATTCGCACGTATGTGAGCGATCGCGCACACACCACATACCGCGGCATATTGTAAAATAGCGAGGCAGCGAGAAAGATCCTCATTCTTTCGACACAGTTTTAATTGTTCTACCTGCAACGTTTCTTTTAAAGGTGGTGGGTCTTGCATTTTAGCATTTGAGTTTTAATTAAACATGCTCTGATGTTGATTTGTTGTACAATTCTAAAACGAAAACAAATATTGAATATAAGAAAGACAAAAGAGAGGTACGGCGCTGGCTTGGATTGCACAAATGCGTGTATAGCAGACCTCAATACAAGTGAATCATAAAACCAAGAACTGTTCTCACGTAAGCGATCACAAACATTGACTGTCATTTTATATCTTTAGTTTGTTAGTAAAATTAATCACGCATACCTTGTACATTTGCTAAACCATTACACTGCCATTCATCCGCTTGCAATCTAAGCAGATTGATTCTGCTCAAAAAAAGAACAGTTGCCTAGTCGTAATGGACACAGTGCATGTGCTTTTGATTAATAAATTTGTCTATCACTCCTAAACTGATTTTAATGATTTATTGTATGCAGTGGCAATGTGGTCGCCTAGACACAGAATTATGTATGTTGAGTCACGCATGGATTTTCCGTTTTCACCTGAACATATTGGCATATTGGGAATGAATAAATATGTGCAGATCAATTTTATGCGTGTGTGTATATGTGTGTGTGTGTGTGTTTGTGTGTGTGTGTGTGCGCGCGCGCGTGTGTGTGCGTGTGTGCGTTTTTGTGCGTTCGTGGGTTTGTGTGTATGTGTGTATGTGTGTGTCTATATGTGTGTGGGGGTATGTATGTGTGTGGATGCCCTATATATACGATAATTACATAAATTGGATATCGAAATATTTGTAAACTTGTCTTTTTTCGTGATATGTTTATAGATTGAACATGTTTTAGTTTCCCCCATGCACTGTAGTATTATTGATGAAGAAGCTACATACTCGAAATATAAACATGTTGTTGTGATATTGCTACCACAGAATTATTGCGTGCCTGGATTAATAGTATTGACCAGTTAAATCGATTGTAGTTTTGTGATATTAGGTTGATTCATGATTGAACATGTATCAGTACAATGGGTACAGGGCGTTCTGCATTGATACCACAAAAGACTGATGTAAATCTCACTACAGTTGAAATGGTTTATAATTCCGGTCATGTCCCATGTCCGACTTGAAGGGAACATAGACGTATGCATTTCCGTAAGCAATCAGCATTTACCTCCAAACAAATCACAAATAAGGGCAACTAACAACCGATAGTCATACTTTACAGAAGACAGTGTTTTCCGATATGTGACGAAAAGTAATAAACAAAATCGACATTATATCTGCTATTAATAATAATAATAATAATAATAAACTTTATTTACACACCATAAAATCCGGGACAAATGGGGCTAAGTATATATATATATATATATATATATATATATATACACATATACATAGTAAAATTACGGGTACATGCAATGATAAAAAATAAACAATTACCAAAAGTGCTGAATAGCAGAACATACTGGATAAAATTTAAATTAAAAAGAAAGTATAAATTACATTAAATAAGTTGATTAGATACTAAAATGTGATTCTGAGATAAATCAGACTAAACATTTATTTAAACTATAAGTATGAATAATACAAAGGTTAAATGATGTATGATTCTATTAGTTTGAGAACAGAAATGTCTTCAATAATTTTCCAAACTGCCTAGTGTTCTCAATCGCGCGTAGTTCCAGAGGCAGAGAGTTCCACAATGTCGTTCCAGCACATGCAAACGTCCGGCGACCATAACGTTCTGTGTTCACGCTTGGAACGTCCAACAGCAGACTACCGCCAGAGCGTAGGGTCCTGCTTGACGATGCAGCAGTGACGCGAGGTACACTGGCGTGCCTGCATACAGTACCGTGTGTATAACCATGAATAAATTGTACTCGATGCGCTTTCTCACTGGGAGCCAGTGTAGGTGTTGTAGGACCGCAGTGATAGATCGCCGGTCACCTCGTCGAAGTTGCATCACAACACGAGCGGCTGACCGTTGGACTCTCTCTAGACGGTACATCAGACGGTCAGGTATACCAAACAGCATCGCATTTTCATAATAAATTCAAGTGCATGGACAACACAAGACATTTGCAGACACTGGTCATCATTGCCTCTCATACCCGAGCAATTCTCGAGAGATTAATTTCCTTTCCATTTTACTCAAAGGAATACGGCTAAATTGATTATTACACACACATGTATGCTTGCACGCACGCACGAATGCAAATACACACACACACGCGCACACACACACACACACACACACACACACACACACACACACACACACACACACACACACACACACACACACACACACACACACACACACACACACACACACACACACACACACACACACACACACACACACACACACACACACACACACACACACACAGGCACACAGGCACACAGGCACACAGGCACACAGGCACACAGGCACACAGGCACACAGGCACACAGGCACACAGGCACACAGGCACACAGGCACACAGGCACACAGGCACACAGGCACACAGGCACACAGGCACACAAGCACACAAGCACACAAGCACACAAGAACACACATACACATAAACATATGTCCGCACGTACACACACGCACTCGCGCACACGCGCACAGGCGAACACGCGCACACGCGCACACGCGCACACGCACATACACAAGCACGCACATCAATTTGGTCTTACTGGTCTTCCTGGACGTTACAATATTTATGATATTTTTTCGTTCTATGATGGCTTTTAAAATATATATTTGCCATGAGCGCATTATTGGCCCGGTATTAGCGCTATACAAGACATCCTTGTCATTATATCCTATAATTAGCATAATGATGTTGCTTAGTCTATATATTATACTAATACTGGTTATCCATTCGTAGATATTTGAACACAGCGTACTTATTTAATTTGCCTAACTAGAGTGGTCAACAAAACGTAGATTAATCTGTGACAAGTCTGTCAGCTGTCTAGTGTGTTTGAACACTCCTTCCAATTAACAATGTAACCTACTGGTTGCAGTTTGTATACTGCAAGAATACACACACTGCGAAGATCTGTTCAACGCCCAGAGGCCCATACGAAGGACATCGTACCAGCTGTACAATTTCACTAGACAATAAGCTTATAAGGAAACTGCATAATTAATTAGAATCACATAGCTAAATTGAAGGAACGTTTTAAAAAAACCGCCGTGTATCACCGAGAACACTGTTTTTCGTGACACACCGGCTCAAATGTCTCAATAGCGCGTCCATGTTGCGTTTTCCGTATGGAAGATCATTGTTATTCAGCTAAATAAATTCTAAAGACTAAAATCGGTTCGATTACTTGAACTAGTTGCACTAAATGTTTGTACGATTAAATGCTATAACACAATCTACTAACATGTTTAATGTAGAAGAAAACGGCAGTTTTTATAACCATTTTGTTGTGATTATTGGCACGAAACGAATCCTAGACGCCGTAAAAGCGTATTTGAGATCAGAAATACTGGTTTATGTCGGTGACTATGAACGTTTAGAAAATGAGAACAGTTTTTTAATTTGTCAACTACGTCTATGAATAGGCCAACTGTGATAATATAGGCCTACTTGCTTCATCTGTTTTTTTAAACGATTATTCGGTTAATACATTAGCATCGAACCGAGGAAAAACCCCACCCCATATATAGGTTGGGGAAACATGAGCATATCATATAATATTTGTGATGTGCCTACCTCATTACCTGTTAAACGTAATTATTTATAGGCGGGCATATATACACACTACACGTTTATAAGCTGATACACACACATACCCTCAGATATATATATATATATAAATATATATTTATACATTTGCTTATAGGCATAATAGACACACGTATATATATATATATATATATATATATATATATATAATATATATATATATATATTTAATATATATATATATATATGTATATATACATGTGTATATTATGCCTATTTGTCTCAAATAACAATAGGTTTAGCACTTGTGAATTACGTATTTGGGGTTAACCAAATAAACATCTTCTTATATTGTTCTCTTTATTCTTCTCTCTTATTCTTCTTTTTCTTACGGAGACTAGAACATGTTATGCTCTCATCGAACAATTCCCCCCACTATACTCAACAACATCCGTTGCTCTTGCTAATATCATGCAGCGGCCAATCCTGCCAACTTAATTAATTATGTTAATGTCGCAAACAAGCGGTGTTTCTAAATATAAGTTATTATTTAAATGCGTGTATACATGTAAACGAGCAACGTTGCTTGTGTCAGTGAGTTGCACATCTTTGAAGAAACACTATCTACATATATTACTGAACAGTCTTTGTGTTGCATCCCATTAGAGGTACGTGGAGAGAATGATTCGCTTACATGTCGATTTGCTATATGCAGTGTTTTATAAGGATTTTAATTATCCACTGCACGAAATCATACGCCAATATAAATAAATGAAAATGTTCTTGTTTGATTAAGCGCCTTTCCCGTTTAGTAATTGAGTCATATTGTAATTGTTAACAGTAACGTTTAAAACGTTGTATGCATTAACATTAACACTGATACCTTTTAGTTTTAATTAAGCATTATATGTGAGCATGTAATGTAATGGTACGTAAATATAATATTTGTATTTATAGACGCCACAGCGCTGTTTATCATTGTATTAAAATCAGAAACAATTGTCCAGTAAACGAGGACAAAAGACAACAATACTTACGGAATAGTGTACGTTAGCTATCAAGAAGTGGAAGTAATCGTTATCACAATAGATTATAAATTGATGGAACAAAATGTCTACATATTATGTACATACTAGCAGCGTGAATCAGAAGGTCGTATTACGCGTAAATACAAATAGTTAACTCTCAATACGTCAGTGGCTTCACGATCCACATGTCATCTCCATGGGCGCTTTTATGTGGATGATAATTTTCTTAAATTGTATTTTATGTTGTCTTTCCGGTTACTAGTTCAATTGTCATGTTCCCCCGAAACGCAAAAGCGATCAGATAATTAGCAAATGTTATTGTTCAACTATTATTTAGTTCCTCCAAACGCATTTATTTCATAAATAACAGTTACTGTTTGGTTAGGTCAAGATGATATTGAATTCGGGCTTCACGCCTTTTTCTTATGCACAAAGAAACAATAACATTAACAAAACATGTCTGCAAAATTGTATATTAATATGATTGATAATCTTGTCAAATATGTTGTTTCTACTAAAGGAAATGTCATCATAACAAGGTCGAAAACATAGCCACTTTCCTGAAACGTAAAGTACACGTTAAACGATAGTTTATTAGTACAAAAGTTACATTATTGACGGTAGAGAGGGGGGTGGGAGAGCTGAGAGGAGAGAGAGAATGTGTGAGTAGGCGGACTAATAATTATAATGGTAATAACAATGCAAGTCAATTACAAAACACGATGACGAAAGTGGAAGGGAGTAGGCGAATTAAACCGAAGAGCGAAAAGATAAGTCATAAACAGCAAGACAAACCTAAAGCATGACGTTGAAAATGATTGGATTAGGCGAACTATACCAAGTAACAATTGGATTAGAAAAAGGCAGCGAGACAATAATAAAATAACATTGCAATACACGTCATCAATGCAGGACGTACTATGTTGAAATAATACACCGTTATCAAGCAATAGTGTTGTTGTTATTTTTGTATACTGTTGTTGTTAATAGGTTTGATAAACATGAACGAATGGATACGAACGTACGTCGTATTGTTCCTGCTGTGCTCAGAAGTGGTCGCAGAGCTGGTTCTTTCATGTATGTAACATCATTGGACATATTGCCATAATATTTGGCTTTGTTTACTTAAAGCACATTACACAACTTGCAAATAAACGAAGAACATGTACACACTGCTAACAACAGTGTAGCCAGCTTTTTGGATGGACAATTATAATTTGATATAAGTAATTATGTAATTTATGTGATACGTGATTGTGAAGTTCATCATACTGCATATTACAAATCATTTTCATTTGTCAGCTTTGCCAGTCATTTTACCTTTCTCTCGTGGTATTTCGAAGACTTTGTGTTGTTTTCGTTAGACTATTCCGCCATCTGGCCTAATAATCTGATTAAAATAGCGGTGTAACGGGTCAAAAGTACATATGTACAAACGATTTGTGTTTACACAAGGCGTGTGCGCGCGCAAGGGACATCTACAACTTGACCTAATGCCTTTGACGCCTGACCGTTAATTGCGTTGTCCTTCCAGATGTATGGCATAATGCTCCATTTTTTATAGTCTGTGTTTTCCTATTCTTGTTATTGTGTTGATGCAGATAACTGCACTGCACAAGGCACACGTACATATATGTTTAATATATGTAAAATAAACGTAAGGGGTTAAAAATCTAATTTTTTTAGAACAAAAACGTTTATTTATGGCTTGATGACCACTCCGCCCGTTAACCTGAGAGCCATTGAAACATCACGAGAAAAATATAATAGGTCATTACAGTATTTTATTGTAACAAAACTAATTCAACTGTATTTATTTCAGCCATCGAACCTTCCTTATGTTCTGGACGCTTGACAAATGTTAGAGGAAATAGTTTCTCGGTGCCAAGTACTGCGTCAAAGACGTGCAAGTGTCTTGTCACCATCGGTTTGTACGATATGTACACCTTCGTATTTAGCACGAACGTTGAAGAGAGTGACTATTCACCACGTGTGTGCATATCACCTATTGGTCAGGCGAAATATTCGCCGTTGACTGAAACTGTTTGTGTCAGCGGACGGGGCCAACAAGCGCGATTATGCTGCAGCACATTCATCTGTATGCACCCGCTGATAGATAAAGACGGACTGTACAAAGTAGAATTTTATGGTGAGTGTACACGGTGAAACAATAGTGTTCTGGTGAAACCTAGGAACTTTATCTTGGGCAAATTAATTTATGTTGACCTAAAACGGTGGAAGACAATATCGCGCTTCTTTTTGTATTACATAAGGGATGTTCCAAGGATAAGTTATGCAAAATAGCTTGTAAAGATAAATATAATACCTGTAAAGAAAAATAAACATATGATTTGGTATCCTGCAAAACTAGGTTTTTTAATTACGACGTTTCATCAGAACTACATCGGTGTGTATGTGTTTGTGTCTGTGTGTGTGTATGTGTTTTTGCTATGTTTGTCGGAGATGGATCGTAGAAACTGGTGGTGCAGAAAAGTTGATAAACCAATAGAATTACTGATTGTATTCTTGCCTTAATATCATTCCAAAAGTACCAGTAAACATATATTGAGTAGCAGTTGTGCATAAAGTTAGTTAGATAAAGTAGTTTAGAAGACTTTAGTCTAGTGAGTGATAATATGGTAAGTTAGCCTACGATAAGTTTGTAAACAAGATTTAACAAACCTCATCATATGATAGAATATATAGGTGAAAAAGTAACACACATAACACTACTTACATAAGATAATGTATGTGTAAGCCAGTACCTTCTAGACATTTTCATTACGTAGCTTTGTTGTTAAAATTTAGCATTTGCGATAACCGGGCGAACTATGTTTATGTTGCTAGTGTCCCACGTATTCGGTAGGGCGCGGAATAACTTAAATACTTAAGACAGTCTTACGTAAAGGGTAACATTTGTGCACAGTAAACAGTCTTTTTAAAGATTACATAGACATCCAATAGTGTAAACACAGTGGACTAAACTATTTTAAATAGCTGATTATATTATTATTATTATAAAATAATTCTGATATTGCGACTTGCAAACGACAAGTCAAGGAAAAGAGACACTTGGTGTGCGACGACTGCCACAGGGTTGCGTGGATTTTGCCCTGTCCGGCTGTGGGAAGTCATGGGCAGAGACCAAGGAAGAGGGATTCACCTTTCAGTGATTGGGGTGTTGGAAGGTGGAATGTCTGGAGAAGGAAGTAGCTAGGTTGACAAATATTGTGAAGGGAATGGAGATGAAAATCAGCAAGGATACAGGTGGAATCGAGAGAGACTACAGGGAGGGAGCATGGATTACTGTGAGAATGAAGGAGCAGAGAAGTAGCAAGAAGACCGAGTAAAGGAGGCTGAGAAGGGGGAAGGTGATCGGAGGGGAAGACTTTAGACGATCGATGACAGGAAATGAGACAGGCGTGAAGGTGGCAGTGGAGAAAGTGACCCTAGAGAAAGAAGTAGGAGGGAAAAAGAGACGGGAGAGGAGAAAAGGAAATGCAATGGTAGGAAAGATGACGCGAAGAAAGAAAGTGAGAGGAAATGTGACAGAAGAGAAGTTGGGAGGGACGATGACAGGAGGAAAGGTGACAAGAGAAACAGCGTCAGTAAATATTGGAACATACGAGATTGTGAAAGGAGAGCAGACGACAGTTGAACAAGACTGCAACCATTCAGATGCAAATTGGAGAAGGTGTTACTCTGCGGTGATTGGGGGGGCATTACGAAAAGACAAAGTGTTTATGGGCGACTCCATTCTGAGAAAAACTAATAAGACACTAAGCGAAGGGGAGGACGTCGTTGTTTGTTTGCCGGGGGCTAGGATAGAACATGTGACTGAAAGGGTAGAGAATGTATTGGGGCATGGCAAGGGAGGGCCTATATTGTTACACGTAGGGAAAAATAATGCAGACAGGAAGGTAAAAACTGTGATAGTATAGAAGTACAGACAGTTAGTAAGGAAGTTAAAGAAGACAAGGTTTGAATATATTATTCTCTCAGGAATTGTTGCCAGTAATGGGAGGAAGGGGGCCAACATATAGAAACTGCAAGAGGATGGCGATCAACGCACTAGTTAAGCAGATGAGTAAAGAAGCTGGGGTGAGATTGTTAGATTGATGGGGTACTTTGTTGAGAGAGAATATTTGTACATTAGAGATGGCCTCCATCTAAGTGGAAAGGGGGCAGCAGTCGATGCTGCATCTATTTAAACTAGATTCGCAGGGGGATTCACAGAGAAGCCTGAAACTGGAGGCATATATAGAGATAGCAGAAATAATTCAGAAAAGAACAGCCTGGAAAATTGTACTGAATCAGGATGTAAATGCGTTTATTTAAATGCAAGGGGCATAGTAAACGAACTAAACTAAGTGAACTAAACTTTCTGGTAGAAGATATTGACCCTCACATAATAGGTATAACTGAATCATGGGCCAACACTGATATATCAGAGGCGAAATTGGAACTGACAGGGTATGTAATGTACAGGAAATATATGAATGGGAGAAGGGAAGGTGGAGTCATTTTATATGTTAAAGAATCTACCCAGGCTTTTGAAATAAAATTAGAAAGAGAAGCAGATTGCAAAGAAGCTGTTTGGTGTAACATAGTTCCAGGAAACTCAACGTTGGGGTTAGTTTATAGAAGTCCAAACATAAAAGAAACACAGAAAAGAATGAAAAAATACAAAACGCTATAAGAAAAGTGGGCAAACGGGACTGTATTGTTAATGGAAATCTCTACAGAGTAAGGGGAGTGAGGATCAGACATTTTTAGCTTTAGTACTAGACAGTTTCCTATCTCAAAAACTAGGGGTGAGAATGTGTTAGACATAGTTTTGTCCTCATAGAATGTATTAGTTGACAATGCCAAATTATGAGAGCCACTGGGAAGTAGAAATCACAAACAGTTACATTTTACCATCAAAGTTAAATCAGAAAGAAATAATAAAAAGCAGTTCAGGAGACATTTCCACAAAAGAAGATATTAAGAAATGAGGAAATATTTAGCAATGATAGACTGGAACAACAACTGAAAAATAAGGCAGCGACAGAATGCTGGAATATCTTAAAGATGGGAATAGAGTGCATCGTCGATAAATTTGTTCTCTTAAAAAACAAGGGAAACGGTCCAGAAAGAAACACTTATCAAAAGAAGTTATTAGAAAAAGTAAGTACAAATAAATGACGTGGAAGTCATAAAGACTTACTGGAAATGACGAAGACTACAACATTTATAAAGAAGCACTACACCAAGCTACAACTTAAATTATAAATTCGAAGACAAGCTACGAACAAAATTTACCTTGTAATATAAAACAAGACAGCAAAAGTTTGTTATGCATATGTTCGGAGCAAACAGAAAGTTCAGGATAATGACGGTCCTCTAGAAGATAATGCTGGAAATATAATATGAGATGGATTCTTAATGGCAGAAGACCTGAATGAGTATTTTAGTTCAGTGTTTACCAGGGAAGATATTAATTCAAACAAATCAGATAACTAGAGACCAGTGAGTTTACCGTCAGTGATTTGCAAATTATTAGAAAGACTAATTAAAGATCACTTGGTGGATTTTCTTGTTAAACATAACTTGTTAAACCCATCTCAACATGGATTTCTAAACGCGAGGTCATGCTTAACAAATGTGATATGTTTTTGAAAGATATCACTAAGTGGGTATCACAGGTAGATATAATCTACTTAGATTTTTAGAAAGCTTTCGACAAAGTGCCACATCAAAGCTTACTGCCTAAACTAAAGCCACATGGCGTAGGAAATGGTTTAGTTAACTGGATAGAAAAATGGCTAATTGAAAGAAGACAACGGGTAGCAGTTGATTGGGAGGCTTCAAACTGAAAATCAGTTTTGAATGGGGTACTACAGGGATCAGTACTACGAACTATATTATTCTTAATATATATCAACGATTTGGAGGACGATATAAAAAGCAAGGTGTTGAAATATGCGGATGATACAAACATGTTTAGAAGGACTAAACCTGATGGAGATAGACAGCATTTACAAGATGATCTTGACAGGTTGATCAAATGGTCTGAAAAGTGGCAAATGTTGTTCAATTTTAGGAACTGTAAATGCCTCCCTACAGGACATGGGAACGAAGATGTATAATATACAATGGGAGGTTATGTACTAACATACTTACTAGTGTAAAAGAAAATGACTTAGTGTTAACCATTAGTGCTGATATGAAGGTTTCAGAGCAGCGCGGTATTGCCGCTTGCAAGGGAAATCAAATCCTTGGATTAAGTATGCGAAACACAACGTATAAAGAAAAAGATATAATAATACTGCTGTACAAAACAATAGGTAGGCCTTATTTAGAATATTGTATTCAAGCGTGGAGACCATATCGCAGGAAGGCCATAGATATGCTAGAAAGAGTACAGAGAAGGGCAACTAAAATTACACCAAAACTGAGGAATCTTAGTTACGAAATACGCCTAAGAATGTGGTTTAACAACACTAGAGACCATGAGATTGAGAGGAGATCAGACAGAAGTTTTTAAAATATTGAATGGTTATGAAAATATTGATATAAATATTGTTTTCTCAGTTAAGAAAGATAGAAGGACCAGAGGACATGAAGTTACCTTAATAAAGGAGCAGTGTAGATTATATATAAGAAAGTTCTCATTCTCTCAAAGGACTGTAAATTAATGGAACAGATTATCTAATGATTGCGTTGGTGCTAGTAGAGTGAATATGCTTATTAATATGTTATACAAATAAAATTGACACATACCTTACAAGGGTTAGATACACATAAATAACAATATTGGACTCTCCATAAGCCAAAAGGCTTCCTTGTCCACCTGCCATCTACAGTTAATTTTCTGGATGGCATTGTTGTTAAATCTTGTTAAGCGTGCGTGCGTGCGTGCGTGCATGCGTGCATGCGTGTGTGTGTGTGTTTGTTTATTTGTAAATGTGTGTATGTATGTATGATTGTATGTACGTGTATTTGTGAACGTATTTGCGTTAGTATATGTATATATGTGTGTATATATATATATATATATATATATATATATACGTATGCATGTACGTAGGCGCGCAATTTTAACAAAAATAAGAAATTTTTTAATTTATATTAACAAGAGACAAATCAACAATCATAATATTTATTACTGTGGTGTAATTGTATCTGTTATATTCTTTGTTTCTTGCGTAATGTAACGTTGGAGCTGATCCCCCGATTGGTATTGATTGTCAACCAACTACTGCAACAACATCATCAACAAATGAGACAACGAATCCAAAAACTACAACAACAAAACCAACAACTACGACAACAAATGCAACAACTACTACAACAAAACCAACAATTTCAACAACAAAACCAACAACTACGACAACAAAACCAACAACAACTACAACAAAACCAACAACTAAGTGTACCATACCTACAACTAAGACAACAAAAACAATAATTAAAAGTATAAAACCTACAACTATATCCACAAAATCAAAAGCTACTACAAATACACCGGAAACGAAAACGACAATGAATAAGAGAACTACAAAGAGATACTCAACGTCGGAAAACCAAACGATGTTTACTACTACGCCTGCAAATACTGCTAACAAACCATCATCCCCAATATCATCAGCAGCATCATCGTTGTCAACAATTAAAAAAAAAAAACTAATAACAGCAACACACAGCCAACCACCACGGCCTACGACACCCCCTCTTAAAATTCCTACAATAGCAGCTTCTGCAATAAGGACAAAATCAAAGACACCAAGCCAAAATGAAGACAAACTGATATCAACGACGATGCCGCTTGTCCCGCAGACATGATCTGGATACAATCATGAACCAACGAGCAAGAAACTAGTCGTCCCTTTCACCAATATCACTACACGCTCAGATCATGTACATGCATACTACGGAACTACAACTGTCATAATAAATGACAGCACAGAAACACAGGAAGTAACAGACAGAGAGACGCCAGAACTGCAGTGAACTGATGTCACTAGAGGCACATATGTCTACCTGGTGACTAAGCCGGTGATCTCCTCAGAAATGTCGCTCAGTCTCAGCTCTCGGGTGGTATCAGGTGAGTCAATGTCGTTACTGAGTATCACCCCTTTCCCTATGCCATGTGATTCGACGTTCCTACACAGTATTCACCCTCAGTGGTTAGTTGCGTATCAATCAAAACAAGCGGATTTTGTTTTGCGATCTGATCAAGTATTTCACACATTGCCGAGATTGATGTTATGTAGAGTCTTATTGTCTTTGTATGCGTATTGTACAACAAATGTTTATGTGTAATTTGGCTTTCAGCACCAGCTAGAGTACGCAGTAAGCTAAGTGCCTGTATCGCTATATTTCGGTATTTAGTTTTATGTGCGGATGTATATATGTATGAAGTTTCACAACATACTTTCTAAATGTTGATTCATGTTACAGGATCCCTCCTTGCTATAGGCGTGGTCCTGTCTATCATCAGTTGTACCGCTGCCATTTTCTTCGTAATCACCAGGTGAATTTCCGTGTGTTCTAGTTGCACTTGCAACATGTTCCCTCATGCCTACACGTACTTATACATAAGCTCACACGTTGCCCATATAATATAATAACCGCATGGGTGCTTCACTGGAAACTCCGTAGCCAGAGTAAATACTGGCAGTATAATATGTAGGGCCAATAGTGTAAACGTACTACGTAGTATCATCTTGGTATCAATGTGTTCTCTTGAATGTGGGAGTTTGTAGGAATATCGAAGTAGAGTTAGTAAACGAAAATGGAATATGATAATTTAATCAACAGTATACCGGTAGGATACGAATAGATATGCAATTAACATTATGCAGTTTGAGTATGAGAAAGTAATCAATTAACAGGACATAGGTTTGATACGATAAGATATTGAATCAGTAGTATACAGGTTGGATATATTAAAATTCTCAATCAATATGTTGGATATCAGAAGGAACCCAATCACTTGGTTGGCTAAAATATAACACACACACACACACACACACACACACACACACACACACACACACACACACACACACACACACACACACACACACACACACACACACACACACACACACACACACACACACACACACACACACACACACACACACACACACACACACACACACACACACACACACACACACACACACACACAAACACACACCCACACAACCACGCAAATATGATTGTATTATAAAACACTCACACATGTCAATGCATTAGTACTAAAATTCCGAATTTGCCGAGAAAGCTCTTAAAAAGTTTTCAGACATAGACGATACGTCCTGGAAATAAACAAGCGTCGGAGGAATTTCACGAGCTGAATTGTGAAAGGAATGCTTTCTACGTGTCACACGGTGACTTCATGTTCCACTTACCACGCGGATATGCAATGACTTCAAATAAAGTAGAAAACATTTTGACATTATCTACTCATCAAGTTGGATCAACTTGGTAGACACAGTTGGACGAATAACCTATATTAATGAAACATGTATAATTTTGTTGTCATATACATTATTGTGTGCAACTGTGCAACCGATGGATTGAAAAATAGCGTTTGATGTCGAGGTTCTACATTGTATACACAAATGTTGTACAATAATTTAAGCGCTGTGTATATGATTATTTATCTTTATCTGTAAAAGGAACTTTTCCAATGGACGTCATGTGTGCAGATTTAATTGTTTGACTTTAAATTACACTATATATCGCTTGTGTCAGTGAATATTATATGTTGGCCTTCTCTTCCAAACCAAGTCACCCATGCCAACTACGAATACAAAGCACATTTTTTTCTAGATTGAACGTTTGTTATGTACACTCTGATAATAACCAATTTATAAAAAAGTAACAACAAATAAAGGTAAGTTCTTATATAGCTCAGTATCCAGTCCACAGGACTGCTCAAATCGTTATATACCTTACTTCCTGGCAGACCTGTTCAATCGAACACCATCTAGACTTCTCTGGGAAGCTTCCAGCCACGCTGCAATTAATGCGCGAATGCTATTCGTACACAAATACCCACTATTGTTTATAGGCAGGTACTCATTCATACAGCTGAGTGAACTGGAGCAACGCAGATTAAACGAATTTGCGCAAGGTTCACCACTTCAGCAAAGGATTCGAACCCAGGTTCTCTAGGTCGAGAGTCCGATAGTCTTGCAGCTGCACCACTGCACTACAACGCAGTGATATACCTAATCACCAAAGAGTATACCAACTGTAAGCTATAGATGTCAAGCCTGTTGCATGGCAGCTGGATGGTAGCCGACTGCATTATTTCCATGCATATATATCGCAGAGATGCCATCTAGCAACAATTAAGTGGGCCTCACATTGACAAGGAAGTATAAATTTACAAGAGACAACGTTTCGTCGACTATTCGAAAGAATCACATACACATTATCGAACTAACGCGACATGTGTTATGTACGTCGATACTATTTGGTGGATTTATTAAATTAAATTATTTCGGAATATAAATAAGAAACATGCAGAAACTACCTCTATATTAATACATCTGCGTTGTTGTAGATATAGCATTCATTGTACTGATATACATAGATAGAAAATCGAATATTACTCATATTTTTTATTCGTTTGTGTTTCCTTCACTGATTTTGGACGTTTAGCTTTGAAATAGCGCAAACTCTAATAGTAGATGGCTTATAGCGTTCGACGAATCGGCATTTTAAGAAGAGGAGAACTATCAATAAGATATGTGCCACACAAACACACGCACACCCACACACACACACACACACACACACACTCACACACACACAAACACACACACACTCACACACACATATAACATATACACACAATACACACAAAACACACACCACACACAAACACAAAACACAAACACGCACGCACGCACGCACACGCACACCCACTCACTCACACATATCACACACGAATGCACACACACACACACACACACACACACACACACACACACACACACACACACACACACACACACACACACACACACACACACACACACACACACACACACACACACACACACACACACACACACAACGCACACACATAAATACGTGTATACGTGCATACATGCATACATGCATACATGCATACATGAATACATGCACCACACTCACACATACATACACACACTCATACATGCACACGTGCACACGCACACACGCACACACGCACACACGCGCACACGCGCACACGCGCACACGCACACACGCACACACGCACACACGCACACACGCACACACGCACACACGCACACACGCACACACGCACACACGCACACACGCACACACGCACACACGCACACACGCACACACGCAAACACGCAAACACGCAAACACGCAAACACGCAAACACGCAAACACGCACACACGCTCACGCAATATAATGCATGCAAAGACGAGCATAAATACATAGTTGTACTTGCGCGTGCAGAGAGACACGTATCCGTGTAACAATAGTTTCGGATGGATGCAGCAGTTTTCGCCTTGTTGTTGCGTAGACTTACCGGTTATATGCACAAAGAAAAAGCCACCATCCTTGAAAAACTCCCTAATGCATATGTAGGAGCCACAAAAAGTAGTTTTTTGAGAGAAGTGGGTGTTTATGTTGACACATTCGGTTTTCTTCAGAGGTGCCATATTAATGGGTGCACAAAATTTCGAGAAACACACGTTTGGCACACTCCCCCTCGGTTGTACTTCGGCATTAAAAGTAAAGTTTGTCTCTTCTAGTAGCTCTGCGAGATGATTCGACATTGGCACATCTTGGTGGCCGTCGTCTTGAACTTTGTTACCATCCGTCACTCCCTTTACCTTTCCCGTACACGCTGCAATTTATCTGGCTGAAATGAACATAAACCGTTTTTAAGAGGAGGCAATCTTTTCCTAATTTGCATTTATTAATTAGTATTATATTCTTAAGACTACAATAACTAGGTTGAAGGTATAGTGTCCGCCAATGATGTTTACTAAGTAGTAACAACTTTCGTAATTTGGAAGACACGCCCCCCGAAGCATGTACAAATGGTAAACAAAACATCCAGTTTCAAAACAAAGTTTATTTGTAATAATATTTATCTTTATACCACGAACGGATCAAAACGTGTTTTTTTTACAAAATGTATGTACAAAATGAAAACTAATTACTTATTTGACCGTTTACCATCATAGACGTTGCAACCGCTCCCCCTCGTCTTCCGATGTCATGGTCCCCTCAATATAATTTTAATTTCGTTCCTACGCCAGTGATCATGCATGCCACTTTGGTATTTATATAAAAAAATAAAAAAAAATATTTTGCAACAACATCAACAACAACAATATAACTGTATAAACAGAACAAAATCCGAGCTCAGTGGCGGTACAAATCCAAAGGATTATGCATACTCATGAACAGGTACATATCAAAAGTCGTCAACAGATGGATGTAACTCCGAAGCAGTTTATAAGGAGGATATGGAGTATTAAAAAGATATGTTTTAGGTGATGGCGAATCTTTTTAACACTGCATATCCTCCTTATATTCTTCGCAGTTCCATCCACCTGTTGACGACTTATGCTCTGTACCTGAAATGATTTTTTAGATGACGGAGATTTGAAACTATATGTCTTACTGACATATCACTCACAATAGGGA
>OZ023208.1:55976131-55986131 GCA_963995525.1 Escarpia spicata
AGGACATATCCAGTGCATTACAATCGGTCAAAGATATGGGACACGTCACCACATGCAGATGAGTACTTCCATGTGGTCAACATATAGTGCCGTCTCTTCAACACTACCAAGTACAAGCAAATAGTTCGTTTTACTGAACCCGACCTGTGACGGAGTCGCAACCTATCAATGCATCGAACCCAACAATGCTGTCCGATTCTTGTTGTGCATGTTTGGTTGTAATCTTACAAAATGTAACATTTCTTTTGCGGAGTTATCATCCAAATTTTTCCTTGTCGCGAATAACGTAAAGCAGCAAGGAAAAAGCGAATGCGTCCATATACACGACATCACATGCCTGTAATACGAGGCAATTGTGTATGTTTCTTTCTTAAATGCACAACATCTCAAACAACAGATTTTGCTGTTTTCTTAAAATGCCCCACCTACGATGAGTTCACATACATCGGGCAGGTTTTTACTGTGCTCCATCATGTAATGGATGAGAAACTGAGCCAGGTCAGACTTGTGTTCATCTAAGGATATGAATGAACTCCACAATTTAGGCTACGGGACATCAACCTCGTTGAATTAACTTATGCATTGGCTTGTTCTTGGCAATTCATTTATCTCTGTTTCTAACGTACTTTCTTACTGACTATGTGATGTACCTGTCAAATACAACGTCCACACGCATAGCACTTGTAATAATATAATTAGTTGTATACATGTTAACAAAGCCATTTATTACGGGAGTTATTGCGTCATTGTCATTTGCCGGTGTCTGGAGAACTGGAAGCACACCAAGCGTTTTGACAGGAGGATCTGGTAGTGAAACTGGACCAAAATGGTAGATTTTTGTTTGCATCATTGGAAATATGGGACGCACCACTTTCATTAAACCAGTCTTCTAAACCTAACGTGTTGTCAGAGTGGAATACATGGATATTTAAGTACGAGTGACCAGCTTGGTATGATGCAATGTATCGTTTCGTGTTGGAATTATTTTGATCTACCAATAGTACAATCGTCATGAGAGCGTTCAGAAATGATCTTCGTTTTTGCCAGAGTACCTTTGTACTGTAACAATGGAAGGTCTTCTTCCATGGATAGTTTTATCAAAGATATGACAACATAACATTTATCTTGTGAACGCATTACCATTAATGCACGTTAAAACAATATGTTATGGTTGGCTGATTAAAACGTTAATTAGATCCTGTCATATGAGGTTTACTTGATAAGTTTTGGTTAATTTCGTAGACAAAATGATGGACCAAATATAAAACGACAGCTAAATCCTCATCATGTAATCAATGACCCACTGACCACATATTTCTATGTTCGACAGTAAAAGTTTTGAGTTACAGGTCGGAGTGACTGTCTACATTTTGGGGAACTAACACATTTACAGCAGTATTCATGACAGCTATTCATCAAACCTGGTTCTTGTAAGAATAAAACTCTTAACAACAATTAATTGCTTTGAATTGTTATAGTAAAACGTGGCGCTCACGAATTGAGCACGTTTATTGAATTATATCGTCAATAAATCGCCCAGGACGAACCTAATGTTTATGCAATGTAATTCTGGTAAATCAAAACGAGCCGTCGTCAGTAGAGCAGCCATTGTATCTAAATAAACCACGCTTATTGAATTGTTGGGAAAGGGAGAAATCTGCGACATAAAAACTTTTTGAAAGGTGACAGACGAGAGGTCCGGCTATGCTGAACGCTGGGCTGCAGGCAGATACAAAATTTAACAGGTGAACAAACATCTACAAGCAGTTTTAGCTGATATAGGTATATAGGCCCACGTAATTACCTTTTGCTTCACTTTAATTTGAGATGGTGTTCTATGAACCCACGCCTCGCTCAATTTCAGTCATAAATGAGTAGACTTCCTATCAACCAATAAACCAATATAGTTATAAAATAGTGTATGCTTGTTTGTAGGGTGTGTGCACGTGTGTGCGTTTATATATATATATATATATATATACACGTATATATATATATATATATATATATATATGTGTGTGTGTGTGTGTGTGTGTACATATATATATATATATATGTGTGTGTGTGTGTGTGTGTGTGTGTTTGTGTGTGTATGTGTGTGTGTGTGTGTGTGTGTGTATAATTATATTGGTTGATATTGAGGAAGCCGAGTCAGTTATCACGGAATTTGATCGATATATATATATATATATATATATATGTGTGTGTGTGTGTGTATATATATATATAGGTTGTATATGACATGACCTCTCTGACATAAGACTGAAGGATTGAAGTAGTAATTGACATGCTAATATCAGGGAGCACTCTTCTGAAAGCCACTTTAATCTGTATAATCTGCACATTAATTGGCGCAATACTAAACATTAGTGGGATTAGTGTTGTGACACAAACATCAATTGGCCAGTAGGTTTATCTAACAAATTAGGGAATCCCGACCCAGTGCACCACAGCCTGGTCGGATACACTCTGGAATATGCAGCTGGAGTTCTTCTAAGTTTCACAAATAAAACATTGCTCTATTAATAATCAATATTTTTCAATTCAATACAAACAAATTTTTTGAAACAAACATAGCATTAGCTGCAATACCAAAAACATGATTTTTTGTAGTGACATAATTACACAATGATATGTTGATCGAAACGAATACACCGGAAGTTAAAAAAGCGAGTAGCTAATTTATCCCTACTATACATTTAATATACATTTGAGTAACTAGAAAATGAACAATTAGAATATACTGATTAATTTACTCAAATTGCTACATATGTAATGACAACGTGTGGTAGGTGATATTGTCAAATATATATAAAATGCACAATAAAATAAATAAATAAATAAATGCAAAAAAATATTAAATAATATTGAAATACCATAGTTATTATTCTGATAGTTCAGAACTGGCATCAGCAACAATAGTTACTAGATTAATTCGTAAAAAGTAAATAAATATATTCACATATAAGTATTTTTAGTTTATTCCGTTTGCTATTGGTCTACATTATATATATATATATATATATATACATATATATATATATATATATATCTACTTATTCACGGTTGAACGTCTTCTTAGAAGCATCACGGATAAAAGCCGAATGGACATGGTTTTTGCCTGGAAGTGGCACACGGATAGTAAGTCCTTCTACACGTTGATGTTACATTTGCATTTCCTATCGTTTTGTTTTGTTCAATAAATTATAAACAACAAGTAATATATAACACATAACCTTAAACGGCATATGAATTTCAATTGTATAGAAGAACTGCATTTGATAAAGTTAGGTATCATATTTCTTTTGTTTGTAACAACAAAGGTAAATGAAACGTATACGGAATATATTTAACGTTGCCATTATTCGCTAATATTTTGTTCTGTCCGGTCATAATTGATACAAGTCACTCAAAGTATGACGAATATTTATTCCAGCCAGTCAACTGTTAATCGCGAGTATTAAAATAACTGTTTATGATCATCGGGCTTTAAAACAAACTAAAAGCAATATAATGCGATTAAACAACTTTAGTGACAAGTGTTCTTTGGTTATAAAACTTAAATAACGCATCCTGCCAAACACCATTACAAAGGTTTAACAAATAATTGACAGTTATATAGGTGAACAACGATTATTGATGTATGTGAACAACCATTATTGCGTGACACTAAAAACAAACATTCGATATTTCTTTCAGTTACGAACTTCCCGACAACAAAATCTAGTGAACATCAATATCGAAACATACAAACAACTACTACAAAGAGAACAACACCGAGGACTACATCGAAGAAAGCAACTACGCGAACAAAACCACTACCAACAACAACAACAACAACTACTACTACTACTACAATCACTACTACTACTACTACGAAAATGACTACAACTACTACAAAGCGAACAACTAAGATGATTACAACGAAGAAAGCAACTACGACAACACCACCACCAACAACTGCTACTACGAAAAGCGCGACGACAACAACTACTACAGCAAAGATAACACCAACGGCAATAATGAGAACGACTTCTACAATCCCAAAGACGACCCCCTCTCTGTCACCAACAATGAAGAAAACGTCAACGCCACCAACAAGTCCAACCAGGATTAAAGAAATAAAAGAACGACAGCAGAGAAACCAACTTCCATAATACAAAAACCAAAAGTAACAATGATGACGGCTACTACAACTATTATTATTATTAACACCACACCAACAATGACTAAAAGCACAACTGAGAGAAAGACATATGTTGCAAAGCCAACGACAACAGCTACGTCTTCATCAACAGCGAAGAGAACAACAACGACACCACAGCCAACAACTACATCAACTACAACTACGACAACGACAACAGATAAGCCAATAACTACTACACCAAAAACAGAAAAACCGACGTCAACGACAGTGAGGCAAACCACCCACACAGCGGCTACAATGACTTTGACCATTAAAGCCATATTGACAACAATTCCCAAACAACCACCGATAATGAGAGAAACCACGACACAAAAGCCAGTAACATAATTCACGACGTCAAGTTCGGTTGATGAATCTACTAAGAAACCGTCAACAATGATACAACCAACAACTGCTACAGCAAGTACGAGCAATAAACAAACTACAACACTAGCTGCGTTAATTACGACAGCGAGAGCTCTTACTACGGAAATACCAGGAACTTCAATATCAACTATAACACGAAACACGGTAAGAGCACAAAGTCCCACAACCATTACTACTGAATTGCCAGACAATCACACATTATCAACATTAATTATGAAATCGACGACAACTAAATTAACAAAGACAACACAAAAGCAACCTGTAAAATTCACGATATCCGCAGGTACATCTACTGCGACCACAGTGTCGTCGATGACAGTGGAATTAAAGTCAACAAAACAATGCAGAGTCAGTACTTCGCATACCACAATCGGGCCTGTCTCGCAGATACCTTCAGGAAGTACTGGTTAACCGACTAAAACAATTGTCTGTGTCATTAATATTACAAATGACTACGGAAGCACTTCTGCTACGCGAAATGACAATATTAGAACAACGGAAGGAGATGGCGGAGAGGAAAGGGTGTCAGAATCAGCATTGGACTTACAAAGAGACAATAACGTCTACCCGGTGACAACACCGACTGTCTCATCCGAAACGATGTTCGGTCTCAACCTTCAGGTGGTGTCGGTGTAGTTATTCAGTGTCAACCCTCAGGTAAAGTCAGGTGTGTCGGTGTAGTTACTTATAGCCAACCATCAGGTGATTACTTAGGTTGTTCCTGACCGTAGGCGGTGGCCTCGGTGGTCAGATCTACGTATGTTTCTATAAAAGCTCTACATCTTCCTGGCAAGACGGCTTTGTAGTTGTAGAGGAATTCTTCCTTTCTCCAGTGGTCTAGGTCAACCCTCTGGTGATATCAGTTGAATCGGTGTAGTTACTCAGCGTCAACTCTCAGGTGATATCAGATGCGTCGGTGTAATAACTCAGCATCGACCCTTGACCTCGAGGTGATGTCAGGTGAGTAGGTGTAGTTACTCATCTGTAGTTTCCACCACTGTAATAGGCATAGTCCTTTTAGTCATCAGTGTCATCGCCTGTATCGGATTCATAATTAGCAGGTGAGATGATGTGTTTATTGTAGCCACGCTACAATGCGTATCTGCACGCACATTTAGGCACTCACAAACATGAACGTAATCAAGTACACCATCACGAATACGTGCGCAAACACATGCAGATACACATGCAACACACCATGCACTATACATACGCACGCACCCACGCACGCACACACGAATACATGCACGCATGTGAGCGCTCGCGCACACACCACATACAGCGACAAAATGTAAAATAGCGAGAGAATGGGAAAGGTTCTCATTCTTTCGACAAATTTGTAATTATTCTACCTGAAACTTTCCGTTTAAAGGTTGTGGGTCTTGCGTTTTGGCATTTGCGTTTTAATTAAACATACTCTGATATAGTTTATTTACAATTCCAAATGTTTCAGACTAAGAAGAAGACAAATATTGGATATAAGAAAGATACAAGAGAGATACGGCGCTGGTTTGAATTACACAAATATGTGTACAATACAATTGAACCATACAACCAAGCACTGTTCTCATTCAGGAGATGACAAACATTAACTGTCATTTGACATTTTTAGATAGTTAGTAAAAGTAATAACGCATACCTTGTACATTTGCATAGCCATTACACAGCCACTCATCCGCTGACAATCTAACCAGATTGTTGCTGTTCGTCAAAAAAGAACAGTTGCGTAGTCGTAATGGACACACAGAGGACAATGTGTATGTGCTTTTTGATTAATTTTTCTATCACTCCTAAAATGATTTACTGACTTATTGTATGCAGTGGCAACGTGAGAGAATCATGTATGTTGAGTCACGCGTAGATGTTCCGCAGGCACCTGAACATATTGGCATATTGGGAATTGATAAATATGTGAAGGTCAATTGTATGCGTGTGTGTATTTGTGTGTGTGTGTGTGTGTGTGTGTGTGTGTGTGTGTGTGTGTGTGTGTGTGTGTGTGTGTGCGTGTGAGGTTTCGCGCGCGTGTGCATATGTGCGTTTTTGAGCGTTTGTGGGTTTGTTTGCCTGTGTGGGTGGGTATGTATGTGTGTCTGTGTGTAGGGGAGGTGGTATGTGTGTGTGCGTGCCTGCGTGAGCACGCGCCCTATATGGCACTAGGACTGGTATTACGATAACGAAAAACGTGGGATATCTAAATATGTTAAAACTTTTCGTTTCTCGTGATATGTTTATATATTGAACACGTTTTAGTTTTCCTCATACCCAGCAATATTATTCATGCAGATGCTTCATATTAGAAATACAAACGTGTAGTTAGGAACTGCTTTTCCGCTGCACTGCCGGATTTATTTGGTGTTCCCCAGGGTTCTGTTCTTGGGCCTTTGCTTTTTACTCTTTACACCACGCCACTAAGCTCTGTTATACAAAGACATAACTTAGATCATCATCTTTATGCTGATGATACTCAGATATACATTTCGTTGGCTACCCCGGATACAAATCGCTCCCTTAACCAACTTAGTGATTGCCTTCAAGATATCTTCCACTGGATGACTGACAGCAAGTTGAAATTAAATGCAAATAAAACTGAATTGATCATTATTGGTACTCCAATGCAGCGTTGTAAACTGGATGGTTTTTTTCCCTACGCGTATTTTGAATCAGTATATCACGCCAGCAATCTCGGTACGGAATGTAGGAGTGATCTTTGATGGTAATTTCAATTTCTGACAATACATATCTCAAACATGTCGCTGCTGTTTTGATCATATTCGTGATCTTCGCCGCATTCGCCGGTATATGTCATTACCTGTTGCTAAGACTACTGCAACAGCGCTTGTTAGCAGCAGACTTGACTATTGCAATTCCCTCCTTTATAATTTCGCTAGCAAGGATATCACATACATTCAGCGTGTCCAAAATTATCTAGCAAGAGTAGTACGCTCTGTACCACTTTTGACGTCTTTGCACTGGCTTCCTATACGATATCGTATACTATTTAAGATATGTACCATTACATACCAGGCACTGTCCAATAAGCAACCATCTTATTTGCATTTATTGCTTACTCCTGTAAGAAAACCTATCCAGCTTCGATCATCTAGTTCTGACCTACTTTTTGTTCCTTGAGTCAACACTAACATTGGAACTAGGGCTTTTTCTGTTGCTGCACTAACTCTTTGGAATATGCTTCCTCTTAGTGTTAGATCAGTTCAAAATATTACAAAATTCCGTCGTCATTTAAAAACGTATCTTTACAACCTTGCTTATCCACCGTAGCTCCTTAGCGCCTTGACCCATCTGTGGACAACTGAAAAACTAGTTCTGGATTTTGAGATTGACCAACCCTTTTGTTTTGATGCGCCTCTGAGTTTGGTTTCCAAGGATTTAGGCGCAATAGAAGTTATCTTATTATTATTATTATATTGCTACCACAGAATTTGCATGCCTGGATTAATAGTATTGACTAGAAAAGTCGATTGTTATTTTGTGAAATTAGGTTCATTTATGATTGAACATGTATCCGTACGATGTGTACTGGGCGTTTTGCATTGATACCAATAAAGATCGATATAAATCTTTCTACAGTAGAAATGGTTTCTAATTCCGGAAATGTCCGTTGACCGACCTTACGGGTACATGAACGTGAGCATTTCTGTAAGCAATCAGCATTTAACTCCCAAAAAATCCCAAATAAACACAGCTAACAACCGATAGTCATACTTCGCAGAAAACAGTGTTATCCGATATGTGATGAAAAGTAATTAAATAAAATCCACGTAGTATTTGTTATTAATGTACTTTCCATTTTACTCAAAGGAATACAGGTGAATTTATTATTACACACACGTGTATGCTGGCACGCACGCATGAATGCACACACACATGCACACACACACACACACACACACACACACACACACACACACACACACACACACACACACACACACACACACACACACACACACACACACACATACACACACACACACACACACACACACACACACACACACACATATATATATAAACATTTGTACGCACGTACACACACGCACACACGCACACACGCACACACGCACACACGCACACACGCACACACGCACACACGCACACACGCACACACGCACACACGCACACACGCACACACGCACACACGCACTCACGCACAAATCCATATACACACGCTCGCCCGCTCGCTCGAACTCCCGCACAGGCAAAGACACATATGTACAAGACCGATGGCCAAACCTAAATCAGATTATTATACAAATATGGTCATGAATAAGTATGATAACCCCCGTCAGTTATGGAACTGCATGGATAACATTATACACAGACGGCCTGCTCCATCGCTACTTGGTCATGTGTAAATTAACTGTATATGTGATTCGTTCTGTAAACACTTTAAGAATAAAATCAGTATTATTCGTTGTGCTTTTCCACGACATACTTTAAGTAATGTCATTGTGGCCTTTCCACAAGTAAATTATCTACTTGTATCATTTGAAACTGCAACATTTGTTGAAGTTAGGAAAATAATTGTCCTTCCCAAATAAATCTTGTGCGCTTGACCCTTTTCCAACAATACTGCTAACAGCTTGTCTCGATACACTAATTGGACCTGTAACAAATATTATGAATGCATCACTTTGCTCTGGCTGTTTTTCTGATGATTTCAAATACGCCCATGTCACACCAATTATCTGCCTAAACAAGACCTATACAGTTATATACCTATTTCTAACCTCAACGTCATTTCCAAAATACTAGAAAAGGTTGTAACAAGTCGTCCAAGGTATCACATTAGCACAAATGTCTTAACATTACAAACAGCAAATTGACAGTTTCATTCAACAGAGACTGCCCTCTTAAAGTTTCATAATGACATTAACTTGATCATTAATAATGGTAACGTGATTGCACTTACCTTACTAGATCTCTCTGCCGCTTTTGACACGATTGATCAAAACATTCTCATTAAACGCTTATTAAATTGGCACGGCATATCTGGCACAGCTCTAAGCTGGTTCTCTTCACATCTAACTGATAGATACCAAACTGTAAAGATTGTGAACTGCTTTTCAGCTGCACTGCCGACTTTATTTGGTGTTCCCCAGGGTTCTGTTCTTGGGCCTTTGCTTTTTATCATATCGTATAATATTTAATATCTGCACCATTACATACCAGGCACTATCATGTAGGCCACCATCTTATTTGCGTTCGCTGCTTACTCCTGTAATAAAACCTATCTAGCTACGATCGTCTAGTTCTGACCTACGTTTTGTTCCTAGAGTCAACACTACATTGAAAATAGGACTTTTTTGTTGCTGCACCAACTCTTTGGAATATGCTCCCTCTTAGTGTCAGATCAGTTGAAAATATTACAAAATTCCGTCGTCATTTAAATACTTATCTTTACAA
>OZ023208.1:55991131-56041131 GCA_963995525.1 Escarpia spicata
TTGTTCCTGCTGTGCTCGGAAGTTTGTTTCTTACATGTATGTAACATCATTGATCCTGTTGCAGTAACATAGGTTTGTTTACGTAAAGCACATTATACAACTTGCAAATAAACAAAGAGCATGTAGAATATGCTAACGACAGTGTAACCAGGTTGTTCGATGGGCAAGTATAATTATATATAATTAATTATGTAATTAATGTGATACGTGAATTTGAAATTCATCGTACTGCGTAGTACAAGTCGTTTTTATGTTTAAGTTTTGTTAGTAATTTTACATTTCTCGTGTGATGTTTCGAAGAATTTAGGTTGACATCGTCAGATTATTCAGCCATCTGGCCTAATAATATGATTAAAATAGCGGTGTAAAGGGTCGAAAATACACACGTGCCAAAATGTTATCAATACACAAGGCGCGTGCGCGCGCAACGGACGTCTACAACTTGACCTAACCCCTTTGACGTCTGACCGTTAATTGTGTTGTCGTGCCAGGTGTATGGCATATTGCTCCGTGTTTTACAATCTGCGTTTTACTATTCTTGTTATTGTATTCCTGCAATCAACTGCACTGCACAAGAAACAGGTACATATATGTTTATTCTGTGTTAAATAAACTAAAGGGGTTAAAATTAAACGCATTATCGCGCAAAAAACCGTAGATCTAACGCATACTGATTGCATAGTCACCATTCCGCCTGTTAACCGGAAAGCCATCGAAACATCACGAGAAGATATAATAGGCCATTACAGTATTTGATTGTAACAAAACTAAACAATATAAAATATAGTAGTGATACCACTGTATTTATTTCAGCCATCGAACCTTCCTTATGTTCTGGACGCTTGGAAAATGTCAGAGGTCAAAGCCTCTCGATGCCAACGACTGCGTCAAAAGCGTGCGAGTGTCGTGTCACCATCGGTTCGTACGATATGTGTAGCATATATTCGTGAATCTATGAGTGGAACTTGTCATGTTTTTTAAAGGGAAACAAAAGGCTAATTTTGGGGCTATGCATTTATGAGTTAATGCAAACTAAACATTCGCCACTACAATCACAGTTTTAAGTTCTTACCTCAATTTCTTAACTCAAGAACGGTTAATATTTGCTCATGATTGAGACATAAGATATTGTTTTATGTGGTTGTTTTCCAATTTCTCTATTGATTATGGTGCTATTAATTTTACTGTTGGCGTTATTGGTTTTTAACGTCCGTTGTTTATTGTTAGATCCTGTGTGGATATATTTTTGAACACTGAGTTACCGAATTTCATGGATCGCACCATTGTTTGGCAGACCACCATGTCACCAATTCGGTGTGTTATTTCTGTACTCACATAATAGTTTTCGACAAGTCCGATAGATGGCGCCTGTGTGCGTGCGTGTTTAGACAGGAAGGCATGCCGTTATGTATGTCCCAATTATTTTTATGACGACAACGAAATGCATTTAGTTTAATTAGTTTTTTTTATTATAAATGCAAATTTGGGCCATATTGTTCAATACTCTGTCTTTTTTGTAATTGAACGGAAAGTCTACTTTAACGGATGGCGTTGTGCTTTTTACAGAGAAAGTGCTCTGCTTTTTCCCATACCCCAATACCTTTTATAGCATCCTTTGCTTTTTTGACAACGGAAGGTAGACTGTTAGAGCTTACGCTATTGTGACCCAAGCATGGCGGATTGAGGACTGTCGAGACCCTTGGGGTGCTTTTGACCTGGCATCATATTAGAATATTTCTCACTCCTCCTAACCTATTACAGTACATACATCACCACACAATACGATAAGTTTGTTTTCAGTTAGAACACAAATCTGAATCTTCTAATTATTTTATTTCAAATTACCTATATTGTTTAGTGCACCAATAGTATACCAATTGCCACGATACCACATAGTGGCCCAACACGTTTCAATAACCTACGCAGAGATGACACCAACTTGAGTTGTTTTTAATCATCTAAGTTGAGTTGAATGTTTTTCGCCGCCGCGTCGATGTTGTTGCTTACTTATTGTAACGTAAACGGGGCACATTCTAAAGGTCTAGGAAGGCACAGTAACGAGGGCCAATTCAAAAAGTTCAGGGGCACGCCAAATTCCAAAGTTCGAGGTGCATGTACCTCCTCCACACACGCTCCCTCGATCCGCCTATGGGGCTATAACCCAATGAACGTTTGAGGAAACTATTTTGTGGAAGTACCTGGACAAGACATTTGCACTTTCTGCGCTGTTGTTAATCCGGCGCGGTTCAAACGTGAACTTGATTAGTCATGCTATGATTTTAATTAAACTGATTGTGAATCAGTCTATTCAGGTGATCATTTTGAACTGAGAGGAACTCGTGCGTCCCTCACTAAGAAGAAAACGTAAGCAAACTACAACGTCACACACCTAGAGGTGTTACACCAGAGTCCGTACCCTGTTTTAGCCTCCCTCTGCTGCCATCCCTGCCCATGTAACAACTTCCGGCGAAGAAACTTTTATCTATGCATCCAATGTCACAACATCCGGCGACGACGCCGCCCATGTTACAAATTCTACCGACGTGACCAATGTAACAATTTATACCGACGCGACCAATGTCACAATTTCCGCCGACGCTCTCGATGTCACAACTTCTATCGATGCCGCCAATGTCACAACTTCTACCGACGTGACCAATGGTCAGGGATAGTCTTAGCATCAATATTGGCTCCAGGAGCAAGGTATGCAAGTCTGAACATGTCCACGACGTACGATGCCCCTCTTGTGAAACAGACCATCCTAGTCAATATCATCATTATTGCATTATTGTATGTTACCTGATGACATTCTAATTTATATGCACTTTCATGAGGTCACTGGTGAATGAATGAAAGTTTATTTGGTTACTCGGTTAGAGTGATATTATACAAGTATGAACATAATTATGGTTTCACCATGTAATTCTGGAGATTCTCTAGAACCCCCTCATTAGCTTATTTCGAAAACCACCTACAATTAGGTAATGTAATAATTGCATTTTTTTTATTTTAAGCATGACATTAATTCAACCGAGGTGATTAAAGACTGGTTGACTGTTTTACAACAATCAGGTTTTAAACTATCCGACATGACTTACAAACAATTGTGTAGTATCAAGAGTTGGTTGTAAGACACTGTGTCAGAGCAGTGGCGAAACACTATGAAGAAAACGGTTTTGGCAGTAATGGAGGATGAACTGTAAAGTCTTCTTTTGTATATAAGTATCGTGCAATAGAGGACACTTTTAAACGTGAACTTAATATAGGCGTTACGGGGACTTTAGTCAATATCTAACTGTAAACTAGAATTTGGTGAAAAAATGGTTGGAATTTTTTTTTAATGGTGGGAATAAAAAAAAAACGGCGGGAAAGTGCTGAAACAAAATGGCGGGAATTCAATTAAAAACGGCGGGAAATTTGTGAAAATGGCGGGAATTCGTTGAATATTTTGGGAAATCCTGTTTAATGTAACCTAGTGCCATTCACAAACCTTTCTACTTTGCAAGTCTGAACTTGGCCGCGACGTACAATATGTTACATTGTAACTAATCCTAGTCGTGTTTTCTTTATGTGGCATAAGTGCTTTTAATAGTACCACGTCCATCGAAACCGGTTTCAACTAGATTACATACCAGCTACAGAGAGACAACATCAAACCAGCTAGGTAGTAAAAATGTTGTTACACAGCCAGATACCTAAAGTCCTATTCACAGTCTATACTTTATTATATTTAACATAATTGTTCACATATGTTTGAAAATAATTCAGGACTATGTTGACCACAATATCTTGAATATCTAGTGATATAACCAGAGACCTAAGGTCTATTCACAGTCTATATTTTACCACATTTAGTATAATTTTCACATATGTTTCAACAAAATTCAGATTTATGGTGATCAGTATATAGTTTTATAATTGCCATAGTATTTGTTATACGTTAAGATAAGATAAAATAATGCTTTATTGTCTCAACTGTGGAGTTGAGAAATTTGTCTCGGGTGAGAACGGACATGAATGCAATATATACAAAACACCACGTGGTCAGCCTCGTTGCGTAACCTCCAACGTGGCTAAACGTTGGAGGTTATCAATGGAAACATGGCCACATATCATGATTCTTGATTAATTATGTTCTGTTGGATTAGTAATTAATAAATTATGTTTCGGTCAACTAAACAAATTCACGCTGTATTGAAGTTGAGTTATTCTTCTACTAACAGCTTTATGTCTGATAATTAAATGTGTCTCATCTGCAACGTGTTCCCTAGCCTACAACACGTGCTACCAAGAAATAAATACCCACTGTAGGCTATGGTTCTCGCCTATTTCAATCCCCAGCATCTTTAACTCGTATGTTTATAACTAAGTTCTCGTATAAATATCCTCTATTGCACTATCCTCTAATGAAATGACGAGGAAACCTGCCGTCAAGCTAACGATCCACGACGACGCTGGACGCGTTATCTGTAACAAAGCCGAACTGAACGCGCGGGTCACCGAACACTTTAGTCGCCAGTTCAGCGACGAAGCTATAGAAGAACTGCCTGCCTACACCGGAAGACCATTGCGACTGGCAGACCCAATCACAACAGAAGAAGTCAAGCGAGCGATCGGGAAATTGAACAGCGGCCGAGCCAGCGGGCAAGACGGCATACCGGCCGAATTTTTCAAATGCACGGCCTGCCTGTTAGCAGACACAATTGCCAGCATTTTCAACGATGCACTGGAAAAACACGAACCGCTCGACCTAGGCAAAGGTGTCCTCGTATTAATACAGAAGCCGGGCAAACCAATAGGTCCACTAACGAGTGTGCGTCCGATAGTCTTACTATCAGTGCTCCGAAAGACACTGTCTCTCATCGTACTATCGAGGATCACGCCGAAAGTTGACGACTTCCTGTCGCCGTCGCAATCGGGATTCCGACGCGGACGCAGCACGGCCGACGTAGTCTTCGGGTATCGTTGGCTCTGTGCTAAAGCGCAGCGTCAGCACGTATCAATCGAATTCCTCGGCATCGATCTGAGTCGCGCCTTCGACACCATACGTCGCGACAAGCTGCTTGACACGCTACAAACATTCCTCGGCGAGTCGGAAATGCGGATGATTCGCTTCCTACTCGCCGCCACGTCGCTCGAGCCGCGTCTCTCAACAGGCGATTGTCATTCATTCGCCACATCCATCGGGACGCCGCAAGGCGACAGCCTCAGCCCGGTGTTATTCATTGTGTACCTCGAAGCGGCACTCCGTGACCTTCGTTCGCGCCTCCCGACACGTCCACCAGCCGATGCCACCCTACCGCTGGACGTCGAGTACGCTGACGATACGGACTTCGTCAGCTCTTCTCGTTCGTTCCTCGACGAGATCGAGCGCATCGCGCCAGCTTGCTTGGCGGAGTGGTCGCTGACGATCAACGCGTCGAAAACAGAACGAACAAGTATCAGCCGACACGCTGACCGCATTCAGGAAGAGTGGCGTATGACACGCAAGCTTGGATCGCTCCTCGGTGAAGCCGAAGACGTCGCTCGCCGAAAGCAGCTGGCCAACGTCGCCTTCCGCAAGCTGTGGACACTGTGGTTCAGGCGATCACAGATCTCTCTACAGCTGCGGCTACGGCTATACGCATCCTTCGTTGTGCCCGTGCTGACGTACAACATGGGTACATGGGGACTCACGAAATCAGAACTAGATCATCTGGATGCGTACCACCGTCGTCATCTACGCCAGATCATCGGCATATGTTGGCCACATCGCATTTCCAACGAGGCACTGTACCACCGTTGCCGATGCCGTCCCATCAGCGAAGCTGTCATAACTGCAAGATGGAGTCTATTCGGGCACGTGCTCCGTATGCCACCCGATGCACCCGCTCAGCGAGCGATCGACAACTATTTCGCCGTGGACACAGGTGTCACGACATACATGGGTCGACCGCGAACGACACTGCCGACAGCGTTGAGCGCGGACCTGCGACGCATAGGCCGTACGCTACGTTGCCGTGCCGATGTCGACGCTCTGCGCGCACTCGACCGTGAACAGTGGCGACAATTGGGGCTAGCCATTTCAAAATAAGAAAGCACCATATGAATCCATGGAATTGACCATTTTAAATTATTTATTTACATTTTTATTACTTTTTAGTGCAATTTCTACTGACATTTTAACGATTATTTTATATATGTTTATATCATATGGACATTTTAATTATTCATGTATCTATTCATTTAAATATTTTTATTTATTTATTTATTTATATGTCTATTTATTCCACTTCTACAAAGAACTGTGATGGTATATTTCGTGCGGAATGGCACAAGCGAAACAGACGCGATCTACATCACGTCTGCCACGCGAAAGTGCACATAATAATAAATAATTGCACTGTTCTGATAATAGGAAAAATTACACAACATAATAAATATGGTTTGTACGTTTTATTACGGTACGAAAGAAAAATTATTAACAGGCCGTACTCCATTACTGCCAAAACCGTTTCCTTCTTAGAGTTTCGCCATAGTAATACACAGTTTTACAATCAACTCTTGATACTTCACAATTGTTCGTAGGTCATGTCGGATACCTGAATGTTGTGAAACTGTCAACCAGTCTTTAATCACTGTGGTTGAATTAATGTCAACAATGGCCTCATGAAAGTGCACGTAAATTAGTATTTCATCAGGTAACATACAATAGTGATGAAATTGACTATGATGGCCTATTTCATAAGAAGGGCATTGTATGGCGTGGACAAAGTCAATGATGATGCTAAGCCTATATCTAACCCTAACCCCAAATCTAAACCTAACCTCAAACCTAACCCTAACCCTAACTCTAACACAAACCCTAACCCTAAAATAGTGACATTGGTCGCGTCGGTAGTAGTTGTAACATTGCCTGGAGAGGAAGTTGCGACATCTGCAGCGTCAGCGGAAGTTGTGACATTGGTTGCGTCGGTAGAAGTTGGGATATTGGTCGCATCGGTAAAAGTTGTGACATGGGCCACGTCGTCTAAAGTTGTGACATTGGCGGCATAATTAGAAGTTTCGTTGCCGGAAGTTGTGACACGAACAGAGATCACAGCAGAGAGAAGCTGAAACAGGGTACGGATTCTAGTGTACCACCTCTAGATGCGTGACTTTGTAATTTGTGTAGGTACCTCATCGAGTTTTCTTTATGGTGAGGGACACACGAGTTCCCGACAGTGAGTTCACTTCGTAAGTGTGCATCGTTTCGTCCATAAGAGGAAACGTATCGGCATTCACGTGTAGGAGAAGAGCCATACACAGGTCGAATAACGTCAGCCACATGCTTTGACCCGTCACTGTTTCGACAAAACACATTCGGACCGCGAAATGCATGTCATGGGCCACGTAACAGTGTAATTCGTATTGCAAATTACCCCTATCGCCAGCAAGCATACGCTTCTTGCATTAACTGCACCGGTGTAGAAGGGTGTATGCTGGCGTACTTTGTCGATAAGGAGACTTCTGATGTTCATAACGGCGTCGTCGTTTACCATTAATTCTAGAGCTGCCACGTCCACGACCTCTGGTTCCGATGGCGCGGCATGATCGGTCGGCTCGTCCTCGTCGCTAGAGTCTGCTGCATCGCTAGGGCATTAATAGGGTGTTTTCAACATCATGATAGCCATGGTGTTGTCGTCATACGAATGACGATCCGGTTGCCAGAGCGCCTCGCTTATGTAGGATTTCTGAGAATCACGAGGTCATGTACCTATCAAACAATCACATTCGAACACGTAGCCAAACTACAATATCATCTCATAAGCATAATCGACCCAGTAACACCTTCCAACAAATTATAAAACACATTCTCAACAACATTTAATTTTACGCATTTTTTAATTGTAAATGTACACGCTGGGGGCGTTATACCCGAAAAATGGTCCACCATCTATCCAACATAACAAAAGACACTATGTCGCATTTGCAATGACCTTGACGTATTTGCCAGAGAGCGCCAGTTGACCTTAACCTTTTGACCGTTGACCTTGATGTTTTGACTTTGATATTTTGACCTTTGTACATATATATGTATGTGTAATATATATTGATTATTTCAAATTATAGCATAAGACAATAACATCATTATGAGACAGAGATACATGCATGGTAAGATAAGGCTGTGTAGCTGGCGAGAGATCCACCTCTAGAAAATTAACGTTCCTATTTCACTCCTGTTTATATCTTATATATAGTATACACGGGGTATATTTGCAGATTTATTTTCGTGACAATACAATACCAGAAGGTGCGCATCATCCTATTGTCGACTTATCAAATACTTTAATTGTGTGCATGTTTTTCATTACTGTTGGGATTAATATCTTTTATGCTAACATAAATATTTAAACCACTTGTTTCTACTTCCACTTCTGGCGTTACCACGAGTTTAGAAAATGTTGAGAGAAACAACTGGAGTACGGTCACACGTACGGACGACAAAGATATGTATACAAATATATAGAGACAACAGTCTTCTCCACAAGGAAACGAACGAATGTGTTTCGCAGTTTTAACCCTCAGGTGAGTCGGTGTCGTTACACAATGTCAACTCTCACGTGATGTCAGGTGAGTCGGTGTAGTTACTCTATGTAAACAAATGTCCCCAATGGTGAGAGGGTTACAACACCCATCGCCAGCTGTACATGCGCAATAGGTGGTACAAACATATTATAGCCGTGGCAACCGCAACTGTCAGTGTTGCATGCCTTGCTCTCTGCTTTGCAATCACAGCTTATGACATCAATTAGACCTGGAGGATTCGAGAGTCCAATGTCAAAGCTGGGCGACGGGATACCGTCCTTCACCTCCCACACAGACGTTATGATGTCCAAATGAGGAGGACCTTGCTGATCAGCCGCCTCCCATTCCACAGCATCATCTAAAGATTACTGTGGGAGAAAGAATGGGAAGCTAGTGTACATCATGGCGTTTCCTCCCCCAGATTATGTGCGGAGGGCACACCTTCAGATGATGCTGGGGAAGGCGGCTGATCAGCAAGGTTTTTTATCAACAGAGAAAACATGCACATATTCGTCAACTTACTGAGCAATGAGCTTGAAAAAAATGGGTGCTGTTGTTTTCATGCAGAGGACGCTAAAGTAATGATCGTTAGACAGCACTGAACTCATCAGACAAAACAGACACTATCCTCATTGGCGAAGACACCGATTTGCTAGTGCTTTTGTATTACCACTTTCAGCAGGAGCTCTTTTGTGTATTCTTAATGCCAGAACCTAAACAAAGCATTGCACAACAAGTAAATAACGATCTGGTACACCAGAGCTCTCACGGAATATCTGGGCCCAGCTGTAGGCTAAGATATGATACCACAGCAACAATTGAAGAATTGGTTACTGCAGGAAACCAGGCTACCTCGTGCTTCCAATGTGAGAACATTGACAACAACCTTGATGGTTTGTTGTACAAGCACTTCATTGAAAATGTAACATCACGCGCAGCTTACGCACAGGGATAACTCTATCCCGTACTTCAACTGCTGCCCACTATCACAGCCGCAGGAAACTCTAAAAGTCACGGAATAGAGCTGGATTGTCAAATACAAGTACCATATTCCAAAGATGACTTGTCTCCCAGCAACACCAGCCCGTATGCTGTCGGTCATCCATTGTGTTGGGCAGCTTGTTCGCTTGAGAAAATCAGTGAGAAGACGCTAGGGGCCTGGCATAATGTTTACTTTCAAAATTTATCCTTCGTTTAATGTTCAAATATAGAATACTAATTATTTTGAATATATTACTTTTAATATTATGTAACTTGTAAAGCGCTACAGATTCAAGAATTCAACCATAAGCTAAGTATATTTAAATTATAAGCATATTTTAACAAGTTTTGGTCCTGTCATATTCAACATAATAAAACCGGCGTTAAAGCCGTTATGATTATCGCTCACTTTCGTCGGTCAGCAATGTTCAGTTTTTTGTTTGTTTAAATTTTGTCGTTTGTACCAATTATACTGTTGAATGATGAAGTTACAAAACATGCTGCCTGTGGGTTTTTCAATTGACCTTTTAGATTACTATTGACATTTTATATTATTACAATAAATACGGTATTTAAAAAGGAATCATGGTGCAGTTAATTGCCATTGAGTGATTGATACTACAGTCAGTTTCTGCCTATCTAAGACTAAGGCTACGGCTGACTGAGTGAATTATAATAAATATAAATAGTTCTCCCTCCCTTAATAGGCCTGTAAGTCTCAATTTAGTTACCGGAGTTGGCCCCGGTTCAACATTTTCTAATTAAATAAAGTAGGCTTTATTGTTAAAATTGAGACTCTACTGATCTTGTAAATATAATTTAGTTTTTACTTATGTTACGGCAGTTACGCCGTAGGCTTAGCCTTAGCTCTGGGTTTAACATCCTTTACTATTTATTATCTATATGATATAAAATTATATGGTTTTGGTCTATTATTTTCTACTAAATATGATAATAATGTAACATAATTATGTCACCATTATTCCTATTGGTTGTTTTCTGCTTGTCTTGCTCTGTTGCTGTAAGGGATATCGATTTTGTTTTATGCAAACCATTGAGATCTAATCATTTTAATGTGATTTGTTCTAATCACACTAAAATTCATCATTTTATTTCAATTTTGCATAGTCTGCCATGTCTTCATATTTGTTATAATAGAAAGTTACTGCCAATCCCCCGCTCTACGCCAACATTGAAATTAGCAATAATTTTATTACTAGCAGGAGATGTAAGTCTCAATCCTGGGCCATCTGTTAGACGAAACATTCGGGTGGCCACTACAAACGTTCGATCTGTACGAGATAAGACAGCCTCACTTAGTGATTTATTAATTTCAAAGTAAATAAACATTCTAGCTGTAACTGAGACCTGGCTCAGACCACATGATATACATGCATGCATTGCTGACGTTTCCCCTTCTGGTTACACCTTTCACCATCGACCACGTTTAGTCGGCCGTGGAGGTGGTGTTGGCTTTTTTTTTATATCACAGCAGTTCAAAGTTAAATTACACCCAAACCCTGAATACTCTAGTTTTTAGTCCCTCTGTGCTGAAATTTCAGATTCTTCTTTCTCCGCACGCTTTGTTTGTATCTATCGCCCTCCAGGACATCAGGCCAATTTCTTTGAAGACTTTCAGGATATGTTGGAAAATCTGGCAGTTATTCATTCAGAATTTTACATTCTTGGTTATTTTAATATACATTTGGATATACCTTCTTCAACTACAACTACGTTTGATGATATTCTGGCATCATTTGATTTGAAACAACATGTTACCTTTTCGACACATATACATGGCCATTGGCTTGACCTTTTGATAACCCGTTTAACTTGTAATACTATCCAAGCACCTACTGTTTCGGATGGGTTATCAGACCACCATACTGTCATTGCCAATATTAGTGGTTCTATAGCCTCTTTACAATCAAAACACAATGTGTCTTACAGAGACATTTATAGGAATGACATTACAGCTTTAATGGCTGATATCCTTATATCTTACCTTATCACAGATCCAAAAAAACATCTGTCTGACTTATATAAACAGTACTGTCAAGTACTCAACGCACTACTTGACAAACATGCACCTATAAAATCCAAATGGGTGTCAGAAAGGCCACCGGCTCCATGGATGACTTCCGAAATTATATATCTAAAAGGCGTCGTCGTTATTTAGAGCGTGTATGGCGCAAATCACGCTCGCCATTAGATAGATCGGGCTATTCTAAGCAATGTCACCTCTGTAACAGACAAATGGCTAAAGCTAAATCAGATTATTTTACAGATATGGTCATAAATAAGTCTGATAATCCGCGTCAGTTATGGAACTGCATCAATTACATTCTACACAGATGGCCTACTCCTTCGCTACCTGATCATGTGTCAATTAAGTCTCTATATGATTCGTTCTCTAGTCACTTCAAGAATAAAATCAGTATTATTCGTTCTGCTTTCCCACGTCATAATATAAGTAATGTCAATGTGGACTTTCCCCTAGTAAATTCTCAACTTGTATCATTTGTACCTGCAACAGTTGATGAAGTTAGGAAAATAATTATGTCCTCCCCAAATAAATCTTGTGCACTTGATCCATTTCCAACAATACTGCTAAAAGCATGTCTCGATACACTAATTGGACCTATAACAAATATTATAAATGCATCACTTTGCTCTGGCTGTTTTCCTGATGATTTTAAATATGCCCATGTCACACCACTTCTTAAGAAGTCATCTCTGCCTAAGCAAGACCTAAACAGTTATAGACCTATTTCTAATATCAGCTTCATTTCCAAAATACTAGAAAAGGTTGTAGCAAGTCGTCTAAGGTCTCACATTAGCACAAATGCCTTAACTAAGGTGTCACAATCAGCATATAGGCAGTTTCATTCAACAGAGACTGCCCTCTTAAAGGTTCATAATGACATTAACTTGAACATTAATAATGGTAAAGTGACTGCACTTACCTTACTAGATCTCTCTGCCGCGTTTGACACGATTGATCACAGCATTCTTATTGAACGCATATTAAAGTGGTACGGCATATCTGGCACAGCTCTAAGCTGGTTTTCTTCGTATCTAACTGATAGATACAAAACTATAAAGATTGGGAACTGCTTTTCAGCTGCACTGCCGGCTTTATTTGATGTTCCCCAGGGTTCTGTTCTTGGGCCTTTGCTTTTTACTCTTTACACCACGCCACTAAGCTCTGTTATACAAAGACATAACTTAGATCATCATCTTTATGCTGATGATACTCAGATCTACATTTCGTTGGCTACCCCGGATACAAATCGCTCCGACAGCAAGTTGAAATTAAATGCAAATAAAACTGAAATGATCATTATTGGTACTCCAATGCAGCGTTGTAAACTGGATGTTTTTTTTCCCTACACGTATTTTGAATCAGTATATCACGCCAGCAAACTCGGTGCGGAATCTAGGAGTGATATTTGATAGTAACTTCAATTTCCGACAACATATATCTCAAACATGTCGCTGCTGTTTTTATCGTATCCGTGATCTTCGCCGTATTCGCCGGTATATGTCATTTATGACAGAACAACACCAACACATTAATATAAGCAATGTTTTAATATAAAACGTTGGCAAATGGGACAGCCCGGCTGGATCTCGCTGGGGCAAGCTGTGACACCGAGCGGATTGGCTGCGAGGCCCGGATGTGTTCACGTGACCGGACATGGTCCTGGGCCAGCTACTCGATCATGATCACGTGACTGCGGCCACGTGACCAGACAATCCTGGGGCCTGCATCCCTCTCGGTGTCAAGCCATCCCAAGAAATACCTGCCGACCTATCACTTCTATGGATGATGCATGGGGCTGGTGGGTGGGTGAGCGTGTGTCCCTGCTGAGCGCTGAGACAAAAAAGGCCCGCTGCTGGGGTTCTGTTGGCGCCGTAGGAGGGCGCGTGGATGCTGATTGGTCCCCCTTTGTTCCCCTTTACAGTCTCGCGGGAAATGACCAGTCTGAACCGGTTTGGCTTGGCTATGAATGTTAATCAGTTATCCCGCCATAAACCATGCACAGTGACCAGCACTATGCTTCAATTTATGACAGAACAACACCAACACATTAATATAAGCAATGTTTTATTATAAAACTTTGGCAAATGGGACAGCCCGGCTGGATCTCTCTGGGGCAAGCTGTGACACCGAGCGGATTGGCTGCGAGGCCCGGATGTGTTTACGTGACCGGACATGGTCCTGGGCCAGCTACTCGATCATGATCACGTGACTGCGACCACGTGACCAGACAATCATGGGGCCTGCATCCCTCTCGGTGTCAAGCCCTCCCAAGAGAGGTTGTTTATTAACCGAATGCCCCAAGATATTAGGACGGGGTGATGCTGGTTCATGCTGAGAATGCTTGACATTTCCCATGCAATTAAATCTCCTATTTATACACCCGCTATGCCAACCTCACTGTGCAGAAATTATGTACAACTCGTGCAACCACGCACACTTGGAAATCAAGCTCCTGTACGTACATTCCCTACTTCATCCACATTACTATACTAGCATACAAAATACTTAACATACATAAGTGATCGTGCTGACAATAAGGTATAATCACCTATTTGTAATACATATTGTGTACAATAGTGTCCTTTTCTTTCGAATAGATCGATCCCCACACATTGTCCATATATATAACGTCATTTTCATCATACAAAACTCTGACAGTCGAGACACCTGCCCTCTGCAAGAGAGACTGCCTGGCTCTTGTGCCCTGCCGAATTACTTCTTGCATGACAACGGAATGACACCACACATAGTATATCCTGCATTATTGTAAATGCTGCATGCAGTACTGTGACTCTACGTACTCGACCTGTCAACAAGGCATTATATACATGTGCATAAGAGTAATTATAATCCCCTGCTTTATGTATCCATTTCTAGCCGCGGTAAACAAGTCATGCTCAACAAGACATATTATGCAAGTAGGCAACAAAGATTCAAGTATGAGATGTTTTATAATAAACGACCCGACCACCCGATGCCAGGCCTGTGACTAAGCCCATGCTAGTCTCCTGCACATCAGGTGGTTAAACATAATATCCCTAAAAGTAAAACAAAGCTCTGGCCTTATTACCAGCAATGTCAATCAATATTATAACTGCATACCTGCAAGTACTTGTTATTATCAAAGTCATACATCAACTAGCTATTTATGTAATGCATGGCACGCAGGCCATTAATACTGTAACATTCAACTTTAAAAGCCACATGGTTGACCAAACTCAAATCAACAAGTCGTGCATCGCATATTGTCTTCTAAAGACACAAGTAAAGAGACATCCTTAAGCAAAACACATGTCTGATTGTTTCCACTCAAGACATTTACAAGTGTCAGTCACGACTCCTGCCCCTGCAAAAGCCATTACCTGACACTTGTGTTCATCTGAGATGCTCACACATAGCCTGTTGGGCCTGTCGTAGAGATTGATGTGATGTTCTGATATATCTGCAGTAGCAATCAGAATTCCACCTACCCAGGGTTCTGATCATGTGATCTGGGAGGTTAGCTGCTGCGGCCGTAGTAGCGGCCCCTATCCGGAAAGAGTGCCCACTATACAAGGCTAAATTGTATCCCATTTTTGATAGGAGGATCTTTAGTTTGCCAATGACGAAAGCCCTTGTCAGAGGTGCACCTGCGAATGTGGTAAACAGGGGATCATGTGGCTGTGCTAACATAGCCAACCGTGTCTGCATGAGCGCTAACATAGGCTTAAGAGGGCATATGGATTGCTCTGTGGCAAAATAAGTAAGTGATACCCCCCTGCGGAATGGGTCTGTCTTTGAAACTTTCAATTGTAGTGTAAAATAGTGGTCACATGTGTGCAACTGTATGTCTTGCAGACTTAAATCTGTGAGTGGGTCAAATGCGCTTGACTTACTAGTAAACTCTCCACATCTCAAAAATCCGAAGAAGGCCAGACAAAAAGCAGTTTCAAGGACCAGGTCCTCATATGCACCTAGAAATGCTGACCTGAGTTTCTGACATAGTTGGTTTAAAATAGAACCTGTAATTGGCAGACGAGGTTTAACAATGTTATCTTGTGACTTCTTCACTGCTTTAAGAATAGCTTGTAATCGTAAAAATGGCTGACCACTCGGAAAACAACATGGGTCCTGAAACCCTGCTTTAACGTATGCAAACCTAGTACCGGCTAGATATGTTTTAATGGTGGAATATTTCAAGCATAATGAGCTGACACAAAATATATCAAAATGTTTTCAGATGTAACGGGATGAGTGTGGCTCAAATTTCCGGAGGGATACATATTTGAGAATCGATGAAAGGCTCTAAAACCTGCCTCGTATACTGTTCTAGTGGAGCGGTTGATAGAGATATCCCATAATTTGTCTATCACATCGTCTAGTACCACATTACTTGAGCGGGTGGTGGACATGGGCATGGTCTGAGTGCTGCCCCTGGTGCTAGATGTCTGAATCGGCTGATCTGGAAACGAGATAATGCATCAGCATTGTCATTGTGAACTCCAGGGATGTGTTTCGCTGTAATTATGAAATTACCCTTCGCAACACACCATGTTAAACGTCTCATAAGCTTCATAATAGGTTGCGCTTGTGATCTGCCCTTGTTTATAATGTGAACAGTAGCTTCGTTGTCACAGTAGAAAAGGATTTTCTTTCCCTCCCACTCTGATCCCCACAGCATAGCTGCTACGACTATGGGGTATAGTTCTAGAAATGCCATAGACAGCTGCTTGTTATCTTTAAGCACTAATTCTGGAGGCCAAACTGCCTGGAACCATTGGTTTTGAAAGAAACCGCCATACCCTATGGTCGCTGCTGCATCAGTATACAAGGTATAATCAGTTGCTTTAGTCACTTCTTTGTCAAGAAATAGGGCTATCCCATTCCACCCTGTAAGGAATCGGCGCCACATTGCCAAATCAAGGCGACATTCGACATTTAGCCTGACATGGTGGTGTAGTTCTTTAACCGAGGCTGCCAAAGCCAGGAGGTAAGAGACAAAACTTCGACCTTGTCTTATCACCCTAGAAGCAAAATTTAAATGGCCCAACAAACTCAACAGAGCTCTCTTTGATACACTTTGCTTGCTTTCAAATTTATATAACATTTCTCGAATTCTGGTGAGCTTGTCTAGCGGTAACCTGGCTTCCATAGAGTCAGTGTCGAGGATTATACCCAAGTACCGTAACTGGACAGTAGGTCCCACTGTCTTATTACGTGCTATCGGGATCCGTAGCCTAATGAAAATCATTGTAAGCAGTGCCATTGTTCTCTCTGCCATAGCACAGGGATAGTCTATTGTCAGGTAGTAATCTAAAAGATGGAGAATGAACTCAATCCCGTAATTATGTTTGGCTATCCAACACACAGCCTGTGAAAGCCAGTCAAATATTTTAGGGATTGAGCGGCTGCCAAAAACTAGCCTGGTTTAGAAGAAGTATGCCCCTTTCCACTTTACCCCATACAGATGCCACAATGAAGGGTGGGTAGGCACCAGCTTAAATGCATCAACAATATCAGTCTTGCATAACCACGATCCTCTGCCCCTTTCTAAAATTCCTCTAATAGCATCGTCTAATTTGACATAAGTTAACGAGTATTCCTCTTTGTTTATGAGTTCATTTAAACTGGCATGGTTATCATTGTTGTGGGGAGCAGATAAATCGACAATCAAACGTTTCTTTCCAGAGTAGGTGCCTTCAGCCACACCAAGTGGACTCACCCTGTAAGTTGAGAAAGGGGGTGTTTCAAATGGACCTACCAAATATCCCTTCTTCACTTCATCATCAATTAATGTTGCAACTATTTCTGGCTGAATGGTAGCTGACCTATTATTTGGGCATTCTAAGGTAGTTGTCGGTGGTTCGCTAATACCGGTGAAAAAACCTTCTCTCAGACCACTGATTAGATTGAACACGAAATTTCTATCTGGGTGCTCGGCTAACTCTATCTCCAGTCTGTCAATGTCTTTAGGGGTCGGGGTCACTGTCCGTCCAGCTATCTGGTCTGTCGCTATCATTCATTGTGCAGTCGGTGGTCTGTTGTTCGTCCTAGTCTGCGGCTGAGGTGTCCTAACTCGGAATTTATTCGGACACGTTACACTAGCATGTGGCGCTCTACAGAAAAGACATGAATGTAGGAATTTGCAATTCTGCCTCATGCAGGCCTGGTCTGAGTTAAAGATTGTTGCAGAGTTCCCTCTGACCAACGCTTATTCTGGGTCGTCCCTGGATGTCGGTGGCAGCAAGGGCATGGCTGGGTCTACCCGTTAATGGACCCCGGGAGAAATTTTGACATATAGATGGCGACTTGACATTCGCCAACATAGCGCAGAAACCACTCAAGTGTGCCACACTGCCACACAACGAACACACGTTCGCGGTCTGACCCACGAATAGGGAACAAAACAAACCATTATCCCGGACCCCCCAGTCAACCTTCACATTGTGCTGCTGGATAAGGGCAGCGGATCGAGCAGCAAAAGCCTTGTGGTATTCGTAGAAGGCAGTCCCTTCGATCCTGGAAGCAATGCCTACCACCATTGCCTCGTAAGCATCGAGCTCCTCCCGCCTATCCCATACCTCACACATGATATTCCTATATTTGTTAAATGCTGCAATGAACTCGGCTAAAGTTAGGTTGCGGTTTAGCCGGGGGTCGGACGACAGCGGACGGAGGATGTGGGAAGAGCCGTCTCCTCCCGCATAGCGACTATACTCTCCCAGGTCGAAGTGGGGGATAAACAGGGTAGCTAGATTAACGTCTTTACCGTCAATGATGGCCGCCCTCAGTGTTGCCGACACCGTCTCGACCTCGGGAAGGCTCTCGGAGGCTACACCGGTCGTCGAGCTGCGGTGTCATCGATAGGCGTCGGTGGATGCGGGAGCGGCGCGTAACGACGCGCCGGTTGATTGCTCGATCGCTTCCATGGCCGTCGTCAGGTTGAAGGCGATCGGTCGCGGCGGAGGGGGCGGCGTCATCGGCGGCGCGGAGAAGTGTAGCGGCCGCTGCGAGGTGGCTGACGAGCCTACGGCCGTTGACGATCCGTCTGCGACGCGTTGTGAACGGATCACTTGGCCTAGTTGTTCGGTCATATCCATCACTGACCGCTGGAGGTTGCGTACGACGTCCGCCAGTGGCTCCATTTCGCTAGCGGCGTGGCTATCGTGAGCCCGAATTCCCGTCTCGTCGTAGCTCGGCATGTGTCGGCGGGCCCAGGCGATCGAATTTCCGGCGGCGGCTGTCGTGACGGCTGGTAGAGGCTGATAACGTTGTCGTGCCCGGGAAGCCAAGCCATTTAGCTCGGCAGCGATTCCCCATCGCGTCGTCGGCGATGTTGGAACGGACCTCGTGCTATCGCGATCAGCGATGTCACTCGTCGTCGTAGTCGGGGTAGGAGCGCATGCACCGACGCTAACATCGGTTCCTGGCGGGTCGACCGTGGCGTCATCGTCGCCGAAATTTTCAAGGTATATCCGCAACAATTGGGCCTTTTTTACCCCCGTCGGTAGCTTGATGCCACGCTCTTCGATTTGTAAACGTAGCGTCGCCACCGGCCAGTTGGCGGGTCGTCCCATGTCCCGCTGGCGAGTGACCCCCGTTTGCGCCTCGCCATCATTCCGTTCTTCGCTAGTTGCAACATGCGGGGAAGATTGAGAGAACGTCACACGCCGACATACTGCTGGCTGATAACGACTATCAGAGGATGATCGTGTCGGGCGTCCTCGTGGCATGGTGAAGTACACCTCGAACGAAACAGGGAGAATGAACGATGAGCGTGTGTCTCTGCCGAGCGCTGAGACAAGAAAGGCCCGCTGCTGGGGTTCTGTTGGCGCCGTAGGAGGGCGCGTGGATGCTGATTGTTCCCCCTTTGTTCCCCTTTACTGTCTCGCGGGAAATGACCAGTCTGAACCGGTTTGGCTTGGCTATGAACGTTAATCAGTTATCCCGCCATAAACCATGCACAGTGACCAGCACTATGCTTCAATTTCCCGTTGCTAAGACTATTGCAACAGCGCTTGTTAGCAGCAGACTTGACTATTGCAATTCCCTCCTGTATAATATCGCTAGCAAGGATATCACAAAACTTCAGCGTGTCAAAAATTGTCTAGCAAGAGTAGTTACAAGATCTCCTCGTTTTTCTCGCTCTGTGCCACTTTTGAAGTCTTTGCATTGGCTTCCTGTACGATATCGTATAATATTTAAGATCTGTACCATTACATACCAGGCACTGTCCAATAAGCAACCATCTTATTTGCATTTATTGCTTACTCCTGTAAGAAAATCTATCCAGCTTCGATCATCTAGTTCTGACCTACTTTTTGTTCCTAGAGTCAACACTAACATTGGAACTAGGACTTTTTCTGTTGCTGCACCAACTCTTTGGGATATGCTTCCTCTTAGTGTCAGATCAGTTGAAACTATTACAAAATTCCGTCGTCATTTAAAAACGTATCTTTACAACCTTGCTTATCCACCGTAGCTCCCTAGCGCCTTGACCCATCTGTTGACAACTGAAAAACTACTTATGGATTTTGAGATTGACCAACCCTTTTGTTTTGATGCGCCTCTGAGCTTGGTTTCCAAGGATTTAGGCGCAATATAAGTTATCTTATTATTATTATTATTAAGATTCCCGTCCGTGGAGGGGCGGCGGCATGCATTCTGGTGGTTGCTTCTCTTCTGGAATGTTCAAAGTCATGGGCAGCTCTCGTGGAAGTCGCTCTGTGGTTTTTTCTGTCTGCTGCTAGCTGTTTCCAAATGTTGTGATCTTGTCAGGGTGAGTTGCCGTTTTCAGCTGATCCTTGTAGCGCCCGTGGGGGGCCTTTTACCTCGATTGCCCTGGCGAAGCTCATCATGAAATAAAACTTATGGTATTCTGATGTCATTCATGCGCGAGACATGGCCTGCCCAGCGCATCTGTCTGAGCTTCAACGTGGTTTCGATGCACCGGAGGTTTGCCATTTCCAGGACGTCTTTGTTGGAGACGTAGTCCTGCCAGTGCAGTCCCGTAATGGAGCGCCGGCATCGCTGGTGGAACCGTCCAAGCAGTTATACTTGCTTTCTGTAGAGGAACCACGCCTCTACCCCATACAAAAGGGTAGTGACGAGTGATGACGACAGCCTTGTACAGGCTCTGTATACTTGTATCTTTGTTAACAAACGCAGCGAGTGATTCTGTCATACGTATACATTTCTGCAGGCGACCGAGTGAACTGTTGGCAAAGACAAACTACAATCCGTTGAGATGCAGTTGCGGAAAGAACGGATTTAAGTGTACTTCTGTGTGTGCGTGGTGTCTCAAATTGCAACTAACAAATCCGTGGAAGTTCTCAACGACAGCAGTGTTTGAACGTGTCATGTACCAATAAATAACACTACGTGTTAAGCAATAATAAGGATGTACGCACACACCTCACAGCGATTTTTATAGCGTATGGTTTTGGTGAAGATAACCGATATTGGAATAAGTACCTGAATTAAAATGTCAACCAAATACAAAGCATATTAACGTATTCATGAAAACAGTGTTAGTATTTAGAAACAGTAGCTAAGGACACAAACTGTGTTGAAATAAACAAGTTTATCACTTTAATTATGTAAGCAAAATTCGGTTGATCGTAAAGCTACTCCACATGGCGACTAAAATTCGGGTTTCACTCAGTTTAGAAAATAAGTTTAGTAATAACATGAAATTAACCTTGATGGGCGCCATCTTTTTAAATGGCGGATATATGAATGTTAGCAAAGGTCAAGTGTAACATATTTGAAATTGCCGAACACAATTGTACACATTAACATAAACACGTGTGACATATTTGGTAAGATATTGTGAAATTTGTTTTCACGACCGCCATCTTTAAAAATGGCGGATCCGAAAGTCGGAGAAGGCCAATCATAAAGTATTTGAAACCTCTCACCTCTAAAACCCATGTTTTTACACCAATTATTAAGTTGTAGGTGACGCAGTTGTTAAGATATGCGGAAATGTGATTATGGCTGTCATTTCTAAAAAAGATTTTCTGCTGCCTGAAACACTGTAGATGACATTCATGCAAAAATATTGGTTTTGGCAAAACAAATTGCACGGGAAGACATGGTACACCGCACTATATTGAGAATTTGAATAGACACTTGTACGTATGCAACCACTGTCAACTATATGGATTTATAACTAGTTATCATATGTTGTGCAACAATATTACAACGAGATTCAGTGTGTTTTCTGTTGTTGAATGTGCTATTATTATTATAGGGGCATAGACAATAGAAGCGAATCAAAGTCATTGGAGATATGCATAAAAATTGCATTTGAGATAAGCATATAATAAGATCCAACATGGCCGATATCTGTAAATGTTATTAAATGACAACCATGCAACCGTTATATACGTCTGGTGATGTGTTTATATTAAACGTTGACCATGAAAATATCGGTCTTGACACAATTTTTGTGACATTATCATGCATAGTTGCAAAGCCATTGAAGAAAATAGATATTTCAGTAATGAAGGCCCCAATTTGCATATTTGAAAACAATGCCCTAGGTTGTCCCGAGGACAACCAAGTTGAATTGCTTCAGGGACCCCATGGGATAGAAAATCCAACAAAAACATTATACTATAGAGCATCCATTTATTTAATTGCAAATGGACTAAGTCAACGTTAGATCGCAACGCTACTCCCCCATAGCGGCTAAAACTCGGGGTTCACTGTGTTTAAAAACGATTGTTCACATTAATATTTAACTAATTTATGTTTATTATATATCGCTGAGTAGAGTAATCCATTGTTTTGCCAATGGTGTGCAAAATGTGTATGAAATATGCAAAAAATATATATCACAGCCTAAATAACGTCTACCCCTACATCTCACTGTAAAATAACAATGTTCCACCACATGGATTTCGGTGAAATGTTTTCCTGGTAATGCAGACATATAGAACTAAATAAAAACACTGTCATAATTACTATTGCAATTTGTTTGAGGTTGACCCTCTTTTGGGCATAGATTGATTGGACTAATTGTGACTACGCGTTATGGGATACTGGCGCAGACAAAGCTGTTTTCCTGACTGATAAATGTGTGGTAGACTTTTCGTATCGCAGTTAAGTTTCTACTGCAAGCATATATGACTATGGCTATTTAATAATCAATGATTGTGATGATTTGTTTGTGCGGTACCTGCCGTAAGGGATAAACATAGCGCCATACTGTGTGTATGTGTGTGTGTGTGTGTGTGAGTGTGTGTGTGTATGTGTGTGTGTATGTGTGTGTGAGAGAGTGTGTGTGCGTGCGTTAGTGTTTTACTGCGTTCATGCGCGTGTTCGCGCGTGCGTACGTGCGTGTATGTGTGTACATATTAAACGAACATATCGTTTGTTGTAACTTGAAATATAACATCTACTTCATTAATAAGAACACATTTTTCGGTGGTGAAATATATTAAATGGTGGATAAGTGCACGTCTATATACATTGTGTATGTGTGTTTGCGTGTGCGCATGCGTGTGTGTGTGGTTCATGTGTGCGTGCATGAGTACTTGCCTGAATGATTCAAGCGTACGTGTTTGCATACGTGTCTTTACATGCGTAAATATTAAATAACTAGCTGAGTTACCCGGCGTTGCCCGGGGTGAAAGGCAATCATATGTACTAGACACCTGAAAGCCATCCCAAATGTTTCTAACCTACCCGTATTAATAAATGATAACTGGTCACTGGCATAGTTGCAAGGACAAATTTTGCCAGAAATCTCAATCTCAATCGCTCACCCTTATAACTGTTGTAACCAGAAAAAGCAGATGTTACGTTGAAATATCAGCCTGATACAAGCAAAACTAACGGTTATGCGGCTGAACAAACAAACAGAGAATGAACTGTTTTATAATATAAATATGTCGTATTCCTAGTTATCCAATATAACTTTTGACACTCACTTTTTTATAATACACCAATTTCACAGGCAATAATTTCGACGCTAAATGACACATGGACCATCTGTAGGAAATATATGAAATGCGAAAGAGGGCGTTATTTGTAAGTTTGCGAACGTGATCAACAGCAGGTAGACCTGGTGCATGTTAAGCGCTGAGGATTTTAAAAAGTCAAGAACTTAAAAACTACTCGAAATGTCTGTATACACCCAGCGGCATATTTGTAGATGACAAATACCTTTACGATGATATAAAAAAACATTAAATTCCCCGGTGGAACTCCAAGTACAGTGTTTTGAAATATTGAGCCCCCAAGTTCTCCACGCCCCCAAACACATTTCGAAAATGTATCAATCTACGAACCAACTCAATGGGCCCGGTAAATCATATGCAATATTTCAGCCCGATGCATACAAAACTAACGGAGATGTGGGTGCACAAACAAACAGTGAACGAATTGTTTTACAATGTAGATAAGTATATCGTTTCACTCCTGATTTTGCATGGAGAGATCATTAAATGTTTCAGACGCACGCGAAGAAATATGTTGAAAATAAGCAAATATTGGAAAGATGTCTCCAACGTGTCACAAGGAGATACATGGAAGTGATCTCAAAACAACAATACAACGAATAATCATGTATCAAGTTGGTAGACATTGTGAGCCAGTTTGCTCAGATGTCCACTGATTTCATCATTCGCATTTTTTCTGCATAGAAGCAGGTTTAATCAAATATAATAGATACAATTGCTTGGAATATACTTACATTAAGTCTATATGTACATGGTTACTACAAACACACGCGCGCACACACACACACACACACACACACACACACACACACACACACACACACACACACACACACACACACACACACACACACACACACACACACACACATATGTATATATATACATATATATATATATATATACATGTATATATGTATGTGTGAGTGTATATATATATATATATATATATGTATACATATATTTAGCGGACATGTTGATCACTTAAAAACCTGTCGTAAAGGAAATCTTTATATGTTGGTTAAAAAATACACAATCACTTGCATGTATTTAGTATGTGTAATAGTGTGATACATCAATTGTTGATAGTAGTTAGTAGTATATAGTTTTCGTTTCAAAGCGTAAATCAGTGAAATTGGGCAAAATGACGTCATATCGCCTATCTTTTAACATGACCCATTTCCCCTGATTTGGCAACCGTCAGTCGATCTGTACGCTTGAAGTGCTACTATCGCTTCGGTAAAACTGACCAATAAGCAACGAGTATTTATAAAATATCCAGATGTAATTAAAATGGCGGTTGATGTAAAACGTTTGAGTAAGATGCGTTGTTGCTTGGGTAATTGTTGATGTTGTTGACATGGTATGTGATGACGTCATCAAAATAGGTGAAAACTATGCGCATTAACCTATCTAAAAACTTTAGCTGATCCATTTGTCAACAACAACAACTACCCACGCAAATAAGCATCCTACTCAAACTGTTTAAATAACTCGCCATTTTAATTAAATCAGGGCAATTTATAAATACTCGTCACTGATTGGTCAGATTTACCACAACGATAGTGGCGCCTCTATTGTTTAGCTGGCGAGACGTTTGCCAAATCAGGAAAAGTTGGCCGTGTTCAAAGAAATTAGATATGACGACATTTTGCCCACTGTCACTGATTTACGTATTGAAACGAACACTATATACCACTGTCGTTCTACAATAATATTTTATGAATGTAAAAAAATAGTATAAATGAAGGCTAAAATCTACTGCCGATAATCTTAGTTTGAGTTGGCGATTTCATATGTAACATTCACTTGACTTTCATATTATGCAATTATAGTGTTACCAGTTTTGTTGTTGTTGTTGATTAAAACGCATATAATAATGTTATTGTATGACTTCTGTACTAATAATTTTTTCTTTTTGTATCTTTGGGACAAATAAATATTGTATGTTCCTTTTGCTATTGGATATATTGTGTACAGACTTCTGACCGTAGCTTTACATATAAGGTATTTATATAGTATACAAAGAGTACGTTCACACCTATTTATGTTCCTTTCAATAATCATGCACGGATGGCGTTTCATACAAGGAAAACCGGAAAAACGTAATGGGTTTATAATGACCACCATCTTCGCAATATAATCCTTTCTTCGGTCAGCATCTGAATATGTCAATCAATCAATTCAATTGATTTCCAAGTGAAATACTACAGCACAGAAAACAATATACAATGACATGGAACATTTACAAATGGAAATGGGGGAAGAATGAAGTAGAAATTTTATTAATTACTTCCCCCAACACAAACGCAACATGTACAGGTATACAAAACTGTTATAACACAATGTGGCACCGGGATCGAAAGCGTCTAGAAGAAACCGTACTATATCATTTGATTACGCAATAGCTCGAGTATAGTAAACAAATTATGTTTGGCGCATAAATACACATTTAGTGATAGTCCATTTCCAAGTTGAAATAACAACAGACGCCACCATTTAACGCAACGTAAACCTCATACGGGGACGAGCAAGCTGCTTAGTAGCTTCGAGGAATATTCTGTAAATAACGCACATTACCATATGTGTTTTTTGGTAATGTCTACAACGTTGCCTGTATGGTTATCGGCAAATACACGATTTGATAAGAGTATAATACAAAAACATACATGCATACACACACTTGCATGCACATACGTACACGCGGGCACGCACGCACGCACGCACACATCCGAATATGCATTCACTCATGTAGTCCATACGTACGCACACATACGAACAAGTAACAAGTAGTATGCTGAGTTGGCGCAGCAGGTATTGACACTCTCAGAGTGAATGTACCTGTCGTTCTAGTTGGATCAATAGCTTGGTCCAGGATTGACAGCGAAACTAGCGGATTTGTAGGACTCTCGATGTCATCTACGTATGATATAATTTCTGATAACGTATCATTTGGAATATATTTGCATAGATCTACATGACATCATCGATAAAATATTCAACACATCACGACACAGATGTGCAACACATTTATGAATGTTTCATATCCCTAACGATATCAAAATAAGACACACGGTTGCTGGATTAACAGGTGTACGCAACAATACGTGTAACTTATATAGTATGTTTATCGCGAATAAAAGTTGGCGACGTTGGTGGATATCTGATACTGTATTCATTACTATTAAAATGGAATATTATGTACAGTTTGTTTGATCAACACTCGGCAGTGATATCATTCAGGAACAACATCTTTGTGTTCACAATTATTTTACTTGTGTAACGTCTTACAAAATTTGAACCGTCTTGCAGTGACGTATAACAATGGCTGATTCCTTTGAAGTTTATAACGTGCAACTAATCAGTATAATAAATTCATCACAATTAGGAGATTGTATATTCGAAATTGTCTGAACAAATGTTGCTAAATAAAACACCACGTTTAGAATAGCATTCAGTTACATGCGGAACAGAGCGAGTGGTTCTACACAATTGTACCTGATCTTTATCCCTGTACGGAATCGGAATCGGAACATATCAAAACATAACGGTACAATTTTCAAAAACCAAAATTATCTACAGCTCAGTTATGAAATACTGAATATGTGTTAAAGTAACAAGTAGTACATACATGTGTTATTAAGTAGAATGTATCACATAAAAGTAGCAACAATCAATATATGATATAATCAATTAACAACATTCTGACCATGAACTATCAGGTTGCTGTAGAAATACCAAAACAGGGGTCAGGGAGACTGCCACTAAGACCATTATTGGTCGTTCTCGTAGTATCCACCCCATTTAATAAAAAAAAAGTATATTTGGTTTACTTAAAAACTTTCGATAAAATGATAACAACACAAGTGCATACTTGCTAATGCAGTAACAGTTACACAACTATTTGCATTATATTACCAATAAAATCTCAACAACAACAAATATAAAAGATATCTTCATTTGAAAACTAGCAGATAGTTACAACTACATCAAAGAAGAAAGAGGACGAAGACGTATGCTCTTCAACAAAACAGTTATAATGTTATATACACATGCTGAATGTTCATTAACTTATTGCCACATGATGTACATGTCACATATTTATTTGCATAAAGTTAAGAAATTATGGACCGAAGCGAGATAAGTTGATGAATAGCTGCTTTTCCGATTCGCTCAGACAACACGAGAACATGTAAATATACAGACAGTCATAGAAATACAGCTAAATAGCCGTACAAAATAACAAACAAAAAGAAAATAAGACAGCCAAATCAATTTGTTGGCAAACAACCAGGCAAAGCAGATACATGACAATGAAATACCAACAACAATGCATGGAAACATAAAAGCATTTTGACGCAATATATAATAATAATGAAATGACTTCTTTAGCGCCAATATTCTCAAAAAATCCGAGCTCAGTGGCGAAAGAAATCCAAAGGATTATGCGTACTCATTGTCAGGCACAGATCAAAAGTCGCTACTTACATAACATCAATACGGAGTACGTTGCACAATGTTCGTGCAGTAACCGTCTTAACTATGGGAATACAAATTAGATTAGAGTCTGCCGACTGAAACTGACGTACCATATACACGAAACACACGCACCTCAATTAATCTGTTTAAGAAAAATTTGTTTGACCTAAAACAAAGATTAACATTGGCGAACGTGAATTATTTGTAGCTGCACTCAAAATCTGAAATCATGTGAAAATATAGCTACATTTCTTAACAATTCAATACTTGTTTTTTTGAAATCGTATTCCCACCCTCACATTCGACCATTCTTGCTCTAGTTATGAATATTGTTCGTCCCTGTTCACGATTGTGCCTAATCATTCTTGTATATTGTGCCTCTGAGCTCAGACTCCTGGTGATATAGGCGGTGTAGATGTTTATTTATTGTAATTAATAATTACTTCTGCTGCTACTTCTACTACTTATACTACTACTACTACAGCTAGTAGTAGCAGTACTACTACTAAATATGCACTACTACTACAACTACTACAACTACTACTTGATAGTATTAGTAGTAGTTGTTGTAGTAGTACTACTACTACTAGTAGTAGTAGTAGTATTACACATTTAGTAGTACCAGTAGTATTAGTAGAAGTATTATTATTATTATTAGTAGTAGTAGTAGTAGTACTGGTAGCATTAGTAGTAGTAGTACTTGCCAAAAATGCCCGTCACCAGCCGGGGTGCCTTGATAGTTGGCCGTCGTGATAGTAATATTAGTAGTAGTAACAGTTGTTGTTGTAGTAGTACTACTACTAGCAGTAGTAGTAGCAGTAGTAGTACACTTTTAGTAGTACCAGTAGTATTAGTAGAAGTAGTAGAAATATTATTATTATTAGTAGTAGTAACAGTAGTACTGGTAGCATTAGTGGTAGTAGTACTTGCCAAAAATGCCCGTCATCAGCCGTGATGCCTTGATAGTTGGCCATCGTGATAGTAATATTTAACAATTGTTACACCAACACCGTAACGCGATCGATGATACTCGTTGTTACTTCAAAATTACGATGATCGGAGAAAATGTGAAACTCCCGTCCATCAAAAGGCTCTAGTCTTGATAGTGAAGCATTGGCAAATTATATTCGTATTGCTACGCTATTGCCATGAGGGTATATATAAACATTATTGTGTCAGTTTCAACTTCGTGTCGCCACGTCCATGATGCCGTGACCGTTTTCGCGCGTAAGTTACGTTTACGTATTACGCGCACATTATGTGTTATGCTCCGAATAACAAATTTACCCAACAAATTGGAAGAATGTTGACATATATATGGTATTTTGACAATAATATAGGTCTTAACAGTCAGTCTAGGTACCGTAGATTAATCCCTGAAAGCTTGGTGCCCGAGGTTCAAACCGTCTAAACATAATACGCATACAAACGCAAGCTCGATTATAAGTAGATTATACCAACATAATTACACGCACAAGTAATCGCCTGTTTATACATGTGTCGTAAGCACACACGCGCACATGCACACGCTCTCGCTCTCGCTCTCGCTCTCGCTCTCTCTCTCTCTCTCTCTCTCTCTCTCTCTCTCTCTCTCTCTCTCTCTCTCTCTCTCTCTCTCTCTCTCTCTCTCTCTCTCTCTCTCTCTCTCTCTCTCTCTCTCTCTCTCTCTCTCTCTCTCTCTCTCTCTCTCTCTCTCTCTCTCTCTCTCTCTCTCTCTCTCTCTCTCTCTCTCTCTCTCTCTCCCTCCCTCCCTCCCTCTCTCCCCCTCTCCCCCCCTCTCTCTCCCTCCCTCTCTCTTTCTCTCTCTCTCTCTCTCTCTCTCTCTTTCTCTCTTTCTCTTTCTCTCTCTCTCTCTCTCTCTCTCTCTCTCTCTCTCTCTCTCTCTCTCTCTCTCTCTCTCTCGCTTTCTCTCGCTTTCTCTCTCTCCCTCTCTATCTCTCTCTCGCTCTTTTTTTCACTCTCTCTCTCTCTCTCTCTATATATATATACATATATATATATATATATATATCTCAAACGAATACACTCTCACGCACTCACACACACACACACACACACACACACACACACACACACACACACACACACACACACACACACACACAAACACTCACTCACTCACTCACTCACTCACTCACTCACTCACTCACTCACTCACTCACTGATTCTGAACATTCAGAGTTATCACTAAAGAAAACACTTAAAAGGGAAACAAATGGCATCTTCTGGGGGTCTATGCATGTAACATAATTAATAAAAACTAATCTACGGCAACGACTCTCAAGAATTTTATGCAAACGGTTTATTATGTTTACTAAATTACAATTTTTTATAGAAAGCCTGACGTCACCGATGCCTACACTTTCCAATTCTTTTGTACCCAAACTTAGATTATTATTATTCTACTTTCCTTCGCCGAATTTGTTTAGGCGCTGTAGCTACTGAAATGTTACGCCCGCGTAGTGCATTGTATGGCATTATAACAGTTGTTACATGCGTAACTCTAAATCAAAGGGAATACGAGAAATCCCCACAGAAGGGCGGCCAAGACGATGAATTGTGACTTTCGTAGGCATTTTTTGTTACAAGCAGCCAGCCATTTTAGTTGTTCTCTGTGTACGTTACTGGTTATGATATGGGTTATTGGACTTTCTGATTTGGAATTTATAGGTCACAAAACGGTTTTTTTACGTAACAGTTGACATAAATGTGATTACAAAACCGTATTATTGCTGTTTATGACATAATAACAATGGTACACATGTTCAAATCGGCTTAACATTTCTCGACATAGATAACACATTACGTATTCATAGTTTTTACCGGTTTAGGATGTTTGGAAAGATATACGTGATTATTGTCCCCAAAAATGCAAAATTTGACAAACATGTAGTAAAGTAACTAAGTTAACAATTATTTTTTAGGATATATTCAGTGGATTACAACTGTCCAACCACTTTAGATTGTGTTCACATATACCATTGGTTATAGTAACAGGCATTGGCAAGATGCAGTCATTGGTTGGTAATTATGGATCATGTTTGCATAACATAAAATTTTACAAGAATTTGGTCTAAACACTGTTTAGCGTATATGAGGTCTACTACCTATTTTGCAACTCGCCAACTAGGCATAGGTTCTGTACATAGTTCACTGGTTACACTGTAGGTTGTATGGCGGTCATGTTTTGGAATGTTTGTTAAACATGGGTTATTCATCCAAATAACCATAATTGTGGTTATATGACTAATTATCCATTATATTTCAGGGTGTAGTCGGTACGGTGAAAACTGCCAATCACATCATATGGTTAGTCACATGTTTCAATGTTTACGATTTTTGAAGCAAAATTACCTCAGCGAGCACCACCACCAGCCTACGGGCTTGTCTTAAGCTACTCCGACTGCATCATACAGACCTGTGTTTGGATTTATATATGTATGTTATTAATTATAAAGCTTCTCAAATTGCAGAAAGTCTTTAGCAAACATCTGCTAACCCAATGGTCTCGTTACGCAAATCCGATGGTACGGCTGTTTGCATTACTCCATCTGCCGTTAGCCATTAATTCGCCTGGAATCTTGAATTAGCTAAATGTATCTCCAAAGTTCCTTTTGTTGGTGACGAACTCTGCTGCTCCTGGGGCCCCTTTGAAACAAGTCATATCTGGCTTAACTAACACCTCCAAGTAGACACGGGGTATCCACCACACAACCTGTAGATTAAGGCCTGTTTATGATGTCTGTGCATTACGGGTAATTTTTCACTTAAACAATTTAATTTCAAAAAAATTGTCAAAACGCTTTTTTCGGTACATGAGGCCTATAGAGTATATTACAAGTTGCCAACCTGCTTAATATGTATATGCATATGTCACTGATTACAAAATGAGCTTTAGCCGCCAATCTTTTTTTTGGTCAATATTTCCCATTTTGGCCTTACCAAAATATTATTCAATAAGCATTTTAAACCTAATATTTCAGGACATAATCAGTGAATTACAAACTGCCAAATATATAGATATTATTATCACTTACATTAACGTTAATAACATAATCGTTCATAAGATGCGTTCATTTCCAAACGGATATGGGACACCACACAACATGCAGATGAACACATCTATGTGTTCAATATATAGTGCCATCTTTTCGACACTACCAAATACAACCAAATAGTTCGTTTTATCCGACCAACGATGGAGACGCAAACTATCAACGCTTTGAACCCAACAATGCTGTCAGTTGCTTGTTGTGCATGTTTAATGGTAATCTGAAAAATGTAACATTTCTTTTGCGGAGTTGTACCGCTTACCATCCAAAATTCAAGTTCTTGCTTGTCGCAAATGACGTAAAGCAGCAAAGGGAAAGAGCATGCGTCTATGTACATGACTACTATCCTGTTGAACGTGCTTGTCACTGCATCACATGTATGTAATAGGAGGCAACTGTCTGGTTCCTTACTTAAATGCAAAACATCTCAAACAACTGATTTTGCGGTTTTTGTTTTTTTAAATGCCCCACCTACGATGAGTTCACATACATCGGGCAGGTTTTTACTGTGCTCCATCATGTAATGGATGAGAAACTGTGCCAGGTCAGACTTGTGTTCATCTAGGGATGTGAATGAACTCCACAATTAAAGCAACGAGATGTCAACCTCATTGAATTAACTTACGTATTGGCCGGTTCTTGGCAAATAATTTATCTCTGATTGTTTGTTACGTACTTTCTTACTGACTGCGTATCAAATAGAACGACCACCCGGGTAGCACATGCAATCACAGAACTAGGTATATCCATGTTAACAAAGGCATATATTACGGGAGTCATTGTGTCATTGTCATTTGCCGGTGCCTGGAGAACTAGAAGGAAACCATGCGTTGTGACAGGAGGATCAATTGTGCTGGTAATGAAACTTGACTAAAATGGTAGATTTTAGTTTGCATCATTGGAAATATGCGTCGCATCATTTACAATAAACTAGTCTTCTAAACCTATCATGTTGTCAGAGTGGAATACATGGATAGTTGCCACAGAACTTCTCTACTGTAATAAAGGAAGGTGTTCTTCCGTCGATAGTCTCATCAAAGACATGACAATCCAATATTTATTTTGTGAACGTGATACTATTAACGCACGTTAAAATAATCTGATATGGTTGCAGGTAACAACATTGATTACGTCCTGTCATATGGGGTTTACTTAATAATTTGTTGGTTAAAAGTTGTAATTTCGAAGACAACATATTGGACCAAACATAAAAACGAATTGGCAGCTAAAATCTCATTATTTGATCAACGACCCACTGACCACCTATTTCTCTGTTCGGCAGTAACGTTTTTTGAGTAACAGGTCCGAATGACTATCTACATTTTGGGGAACTAACACATTTACAGCAGTATTCATATGAGCTATTCGTCAAAACTCGCTGTTGTAAGAATCAAACTCTTCACAAAAAGTAATTGCTCCGAATTTTTTTTAACAAAACGCGGCGCTCACGAAGTGCGCACGTTTACTGAATTACATCGTCAATAAATAACCCAGGACGAACCTAAAGTTGATGCAATGTCATTTTGGTAAATCAAAACAAGATGTGTTCAGTAGGGCAGGCATCGTATCTGATTGAATTGTTGGGAAAGGAAAAAATCTACGTATATATATATATGTGTAAATATGTACATATACATACAAGAACACACGGATATATATATATATATATATATATATATATATATATATATATATATATATACGTGTATATTTACTCACGCACACACGGAATTCCCCACACGCACTCAAACACACACACACACATACACACACACACACACAGACATACTGTTTTATAATTATATTTGTTTATTGGTTGATACTGAGGAAGCCGAGTCAGTTATCATGGAAATTTATACATATATATATATATATATATGGACTTCCGTAATAATTATATTTATATATATATATATATACATATATATATATACATACATATATATATATATATACATACAGGTATATGTTATATACTACATGATCTCTCTGATATGAGATTGAAGGATTGAAGTGACAATATAAGTGTTAATGTCAGGGAGCACTCTTTAATCCACTCTTTAAGCCACTTTAATCTATATAATTGGCACATTAATTGGCGCAATGATAAACAGAACTGGGATTAGTGTTGTGACACAAACATCAACTGGCCGGTATGTTTATCTAACAACTTAGAGTATCCCGACCCAGTGCAAGCCAGCCTAGACGAATGCACACTTGAATATACAGCTGGCGTTAATCTAAGCTTGACAATTAAACATTAATAATATAATAAAATCCTCGGAAACCAAGCTCAGAAGTGCATCAAAACAAAAGGATTGGTCAATCTCATAATCCATAAGTAGTTTTCAAGTTGTCAACAGATAGGTCAAGGCGCTAGGGAGCTACGGTGGATAACCAAAGTTGTAAAGATACGTTTTTAAATGACGACGGAATTTTGTAATATTTTCAACTGATTTATCACTATGAGAGAGCATATTCCAAAGTGTTGGTGCAGCAACAGAAAAAGCCCTAGTTCCAATGTTAGTGTTGACTCTAGGAACAAAAAGTAGGTCAGAACTAGATGATCGAAGCTGGATAGGTTTACTTACATGAGTAAGCAATGAATGCAAATAAGATGGTTGCTTACTGGACAGTGCCTGGTATGTAATGGTACAGATCTTAAATATGATACGATATTGTGCAGGAGGCCAATGCAAAGACTTCAAAAGTGGTACAGAGCGATAAAAACGAGGAGAGGTTGTAACTACTCTTGCTAGACAATTTTGGACACGCTGAGTTTTGTGATATCCTTGCTAGCGATATTGTAAAGGAGGGAATTGCAATAGTCAAGTCTGCTGCTATCAAGCGCTGTTGCAATAGTCTTAGCAACAGAAAATGACATATACCGGCCAATACGACGAAGATCACGAATATTATAAAAACAGAAGCGACATGTTTGAGATATGTGTTGTCGGAAATTGAATTTACTATCAAAGATCACACCTAGATTCCGCACCGAGGTTGCTGGCGTGATATACTGATTCAAAATACGCGTAGGGAAAAACCATCCAGTTTACTACGCTGCATTGCAGTACCAATAATGATCAATTTAGTTTTATTTGCATTTAATTTCAACTTGCTATCAGTCATCCAGTGGAAGATATCTTTAAGGCAATCACTAAGTTGGTTAAGGGAGCGATTTGTATCCGGGGTAGCCAATGAAATGTAGATCTGAGTATCATCAGCATAATGATGATGATCCAAGTTATGTCTTTGTATAACAGAGCTTAGTGGCGAGGTGTAAAGAGTAAAAAGCAAAGGCCCAAGAACAGAACCCTGGGGAACAATAAATGAGCTGTGCCAGATATGCCGTACCACTTTAATAGGCGTTCAATGAGAATGCTGTGATCAATCGTGTCAAACGCGGCAGAGGGATCTAGTAAGGTAAGTGCATTACCATTATTAAAGTTCAAGTTAATGTCATTATGAACCTTTAAGAGGGCAGTCTCTGTTGAATGAAACTGCCAATATGCTGATTGTGACACATTAGTTAAGACATTTGTGCTAAAGTGAGACCTTAGACGACTTGCTACAACCTTTACTAATATTTTAGAAATGAAGCTGACATTAGAAATAGGTCTATAACTGTTTAGGTGTCTTGTTTAGGCAGAGATGACTTCTTAAGAAGTGGTGTGACATGAGCGTATTTAAAATCATCAGGAAAACAGCCACAGCAAAGTGATGCATTTATAATATTTGTTATAGGTACAATTAGTGTATCAAGACATGCTTTCATCAGTATTGTTGGAAATGGATCAAGTGCACAAGATTTAGTTGGGGAGGACATAATTATTTTCCTAACTTCATCAACTGTTGCAGGTTCAAATGATACAAATTGAGAATTTACTTGTGGAAAGTCCACACTGACATTACCTATATTATGGCGTGGGAAAGCAGAACGAATAATACTGATTTTATTATATTATCTCTTAGTGACTAGAGAACGAATCACATAGACACTTAATTGACACATGATCAGGTAGCGATGGAGTAGGCCGTCTGTGTAGAATGTTATTGATGCAGTTCCATAAATGACGCGGATTATTAGACTTCTTTATGACCATATTTGTACAATAATCTGATTTAGCTTTAGCCATTTGTCTGTTACAGAGGTGACATTGCTTAGAATAGCGCGATCTATCTAATGGCGAGCGTGATTTGCGCTATATACGCTCTAAATAACGACGAAGCGTTTTAGATAGTATAATTTCGGAAGTCATCCATGGATCCGGTGGCTTTTCTCACACCCATTTGGATTTTATAGGTGTTTGTCAAGTAATGCATTGAGTACTTGACAGTACTGTTTATATAAGTCAGATAGATGTTTATTTGGATGTGTGATAAGGTCAGATATATATTTTATTTGGATCTGTGATAAGGTCAGATATAAGGATATCAGCCTTTAAAGCTGTAATATCAATCCTATGATTGGCTCTGTAAGACACATTGCGTTTCGACTGTAAAGGGGTTATAGAAACGTTAATATTAGCAATGACAGTATAGTGATTTGATAACCCATCTGAAACAGTAGGTGCTTGGATAATTACAAGTTGTTATCAAGAGGTCAAGCCAATGGCCATGTATGTGTCGAAAAGGTAACATGTTGTTTCAAATCAAATGATGCCAGAATATCACCAAACGTAGTTGTAGTTGTAGTTGTAGACGGTATATCCAAATGTAGATTAAAATCACCAAGAATGTAAAATTCTGAATGAATAACTGCCAGATTTTCCAACGTATCCTGAAAGTCTTCAAAGAAATTGGCCGGATGTCCTGGAGGGCGATAGATACAAACAAAGTATGCGGAGAAAGAAGAATCTGAAATTTCAGCAAAGATGGACTCAAAACTATAGTATTCAGGGTTAGAATGTAACTGCTGTGATATAAGAAAGCCAACACTACCTCCACGGCCGATTAAACGTGGTCGATGGTGAAAGGTGTAACCAGAAGGGGAAACGTCAGCAATGCATGTGTATCATGTGGTCTGAGCCATGTCTCAGTTACAGCTAGAATGTTAATTTTCTTTGAAATTAATAAATCACAAAGTGAGGCTGTCTTATATCGTACAGATCGGACGTTTGTAGTGGCCACCTGAATGATTCGTCTAACAGATGGCGCAGGATTGAGACTTACATCTCCTGCTAGTAATAACATTATTGCTAATTTCAATGTTGGCGTAGATTGGCAGTAACTTTCTATTATAACAAACATGAAGGCATGGCAGACTATGTAAAATTGAAATATAATGATGAATTTTAGTGTGATTAGGAAAAAGCACATTAAAATGATTAGATGTCAATGGTTTGCATTTAATTAGAAAATGTTGAATCGGTGCCAACTCCGATAAGTAAATTGAGACTTAGAGGCCTATTAAGGGAGGGAGAACTATTTATATTTATTAGAATTCACTCAGCCGTTGCCTTAGTCTTAGATAGGCAGAAACTGACTGTAGTATATATCACTCAATGGCAATTAACTGCACCATGATTCCATTTTAAATACCGTATTGATTGTAATAATATAAAATGCCAATAATAATCTAAAAGGTCAATTGAAGAAAAAAAAACACGCAGCATGTTTTGTAACTTAATCATTCAACAGTATAATAGGTACAAACGACAACATTTAAACAAACAAATAAACAAACTAAACATTGCCGACCGGCGAAAGTGAGCGATGATCATAACGGCTTTAACGCCGGTTTTATTAAGTTGAATATGACAGGACGAAAACTTGTTAAAATATGCTTATAATTTAAATATACTTAGCTTATGGTTGAATTCTTGATTCTTGATTCCGTAGCGCTTTTTTACAAGATACATAATATTAAAAGTAATCTATTCAAAATTATTAGTATGCTATAATTGAACATTAAACGAAGGATACATTTTGAAAGTAAACATTATGCCACTTCAAACATAAAAGTAAACATTATGCCACGCCCTCTAGCGACCTCTTGCAATATTAAGAATCAATATTTTAAAATTCATTTCAAACATAACAAAAATCATAGTATTGGCTGCAATAGCAACTATACGATTTTCGTAGTGATATAATTACATAATGATATGCTGTTCGAAACGAATATACTGGAACTTAAAAAAATTGTAGTTATTGTATCCCTCACTATACATTTAATATCCATATGAGTAATTAGAAAATGAACAATTAGGAGATACTGATTCACTTGTTCAATGAGTGGTAGGTGACATTGTCCAAAAAATATAAAATGCTAAATAAAATAAATAAATGCAAAAAATTATTCAATAATATTGGAATACAGTATTATTATTATAGTTTAGACCTGACGTCGGCATCAATAATTACTAGCTCAATTTATACAAAGTAACTAAATATATTCACATATTATTATTGTTAGTTATCTGCGTTTAATAATTCCCCGACCAGCATTATTTCGTCACGAAATCAAAAAACTGATTTTCGTGCCCAGAACTAACGATATCAGAAATGCTCCATGAAATATTGTAGACAGGTGGGGACAGTTGTAGACAGTATTGTAGACATGTATATATTTATAAGTGTGTATATATATATATATATATATATATATATACATACGTCTGGATAGGTAGTATATATTTGTTGTTGATAATACTACACATTTTGGAAAAAGAATATCTCTAACCTGATTTTATGTCGTCGCCATTAGGAACTACATACCCGTCGTAGCGTGCCTTCAAATCTAGATGCAGTATACCTCGGGTGTTTGTTCCGCAACAGATGCAGAAGTTGTTTCTTTCCATTCGATCAACAATCTTCCACATTGATAATACGCATTTAATTTCCGTTAATTACGTTTAGCTGATGCTCCTTAAAGTCAGCTAAATGTATAGTTAATTGCTAAATGCTAATATGTCGTAGACAAGGATTCTATATATATATATATGTATTATTGAAATGAGTACCATATATATCAACCAAGCACACAGACTAACTATGTTTGTAAAATCAATACTTTGACACCACATTAGCACGTTAATGTTGTAATATGACACATTATCAATACTACAGAATTGTTTATTGTTTTATATGTTCGTCGCGCAGTCTTGTGCTTCAACATCTGAATAGACATTGGAGTTCCTATTACTATTCTCAAATCATAATACACAAATACCACAATTACATAGTCGAATTAACACGTGGGGGCCCAACCACAAAAAACACGGACAACATAATACATTCATGTTTTGAAGAACGCTAAAACAGGAGTGAGCTATTTTATATATATATATATATATATATATATATATATATATATATATAAAACAAACTATATATATGTATAGTCTGTTTTATTTATCTACAGTTATTTACAGTTGAACCACTTCTTAGAAGAATGACGGAAATAAGCCGAATGGACATGGTTTTGTTGCTGCTTTGCTTGGAAGTGGCCCGTTGCGTTGAAGTTACATTTGTATTCAATACAGTTTTGTTTTGGTTTGTTCATTAACTTATAAACAACAAGTAATATATTACATATTACGTGTGTCCTGACGTCATATGTATTTCAGTTGTACAGAAGAACTATATTTGATAAATTTACGTATCATATTTCCTTTGTTTGTAAAAACAAAGGTAAATGAAACGTTTTCTAAATATATTTAGCGTTGCCTTATTCACTAATCTTTTGTTCTTTGTGGTCACAATTATTGATTCCAGTCACAAAAGATATGACGGCTATTTATTTCAGCCAGTCAACTGTCCACCTGCAAAGGACGGTTTCCACATATCGACGATGTGACCATCGAGTGGGGACGACAGCCTCCAACACATGCACTGCAGCCTCACGTCACAAGGCCGGACCTTTACATTTAACGTCTTCGCCAAGCCCAGACATTTTCTTCAGCACGTCTGCGTGAACATCATTGGAGTAGACAACATATCGGTTTGAAGAAAACTGAATGTGTCATTAGAAACACAAATAAAGGTTGCACAACCTGTATTATTTTCTTCTGTATCGTGTGATCTCACGTGAAGTACGCTTAACCAGTGAGTGTCCAAAAGAAATAATCATAATTTGGGCCGTCATACATTGTTTTACAACATTCATGTAAACGATTATTTATCAGTAACATTGTCGAGTGTGTGCGTGAAAAGTTGTGAAAATAACGCATCTTTCCAAAGACCATTCCAACAAATTTACAAAATAATTGACAGTTATTTAATCAACGCTGCCATGATGAAGGTGAACAACGATTATTGCGTGGCACTCAAAACAACCATTCGATATTTCTTGTAGCTACCCTCTTGCCAACAACAATATCTGGCGAATGTCAATACCGTAATATAGAAATAATTACAACAAGAGAACAACACCGAGGACTACAACGAAGGAAGCAACTACGAGAACAAAAACACCACCACCAACAACAAAAACTACTACTACTACTACAATGAAAATGGCAAGGACTACTACAAAGCGAACAACACAGAAGATTATAACAAATATAGTAGCAACTACGACAACACCACCACCAACAACAACTACTACTACGAAAAAGGATACTACAAAAACTACTACTGCAAATATAAAATCAACGGCAATGACGAGAACGACAGCTACAATCCCAAAGACGACCCCCTCTCAGTCACCAACAATGAAGAAAACAACAACGCCACCAACAAGTTCAACTAGGAATAAAAGAATAACAGCAAAGAACGCAACTTCCAAAACACAAAAACCAACAGTAAAAATGACGACGGGTACTACAACTACTATACTTATTATCACCACACCAACAATGTCTAAAAGCACAACTGATAGAACGACATCTGTTGCAAAGCTACGCCTTCATCAACAGCGAAGAGAACAACAACGACACCACATCCAACACAACAACAACTACAACTGCGATAACAACAACATATATACCAAAAACTGCTACACCACAAACAGAAAAGCTCACGTCAACGACACTTAGGCAAGCCATCCCCATAGCAACTATGATGACTTTCACCATTAAAGCGATATTGACAAAAACTCCCAAACAACCATCGATAATTAGAGAAACTTCGACACAAAAGCCACTAACACAATTCACGACGTCAACGTCGGCTTATATATCTGTATTTGTGAATTGTTAAATATTTGTGAATTGTTAATTGAAGATGATACTTAGTTAAAACAATGTATTATTAACACAAGCACTATGGTAACAAGTTTGCATATGAGTTGTGAATATCATTTTGTATTTTATTTATAATTCGTGTGGTATTTATTCAATTTTGTTACTTTGAGAAGGGCATAGCAACATATAAGTATATTACTTCAGCTATGTCCTTTCACCAGCAGCAGCACACAATGTTGTTGCTGTTATTAAATAAACTTTAATTAATTCCATTCACCTACAAAGAAACCGCCAACAACAATACAACCAACAACTGCTACAGCAAGTCCGAGCAATACATAAACACCAACACAAGCTGCCTTACCTACGACAGTGAGAACTATTACTACGGAAACACCAGGAACTTCAATATCAATAACAAGAAGAATCACGGTAACAACACCCATTACTACTAAATTGCCAGGCAATCATACTTTATCAACATTAATTATGAAATCGACGAAAACTAAATTTACAAAAACAACACAACAGCAACCTGTTATATCCGCAGGTACATCTACTGCGACCACAGTGTCGTCGATGACGGTGGAATTAAAGTCTTCAAAACAAGGCGTAGTCAGTACTTCGCATATCACAATGGCGCCTGTCTCGCAGACACCTTCAGGAAATACTGGTGGACCGATTAAAACAACGCCGTTTGTCTGTGTCACTAACATTACAAATGGCTTCGGAAGTACTTCTGCTACGCGAAGTGACAGCATTAGAACAACGGAAGTAGATGGCTGAGAGGAAAGGGTGTCCAAATCAGCATTGGAATGAAAAGAGACACTAACGTCAACAGGTGTGCTCATTATAAACTTCACTCGGTCTCAACCCTCAGGTAGTGTCTGGTGAGTCGGTGTAGTTAATCAGTGTCAACCCTCAGTTGGTGTCAGGTGAGTCGGTTTAGTTACTATATATTAACCCTCAGGTGATCTCAGGTGAGTCGGTGTAGTTTATCAGGGTCAACCCCCAGGTGGTGTCTGGTCAGTCAGTGTAGTTACTACTAGTCAACCATCAGGTGATTACGTAGGTTTACTTAGGTTGTTCCAGACCGTAGGCGGTGGCCTCGGTGGTCAGATCTACGTATGTTTCTGTAAAAGCTCTACATCTTCCTGGCAAGACGGCTCTGTAGTTGTAGAGGAATTCTTCCTTTCTCCAGTGGTTATCTAGGCGATTTTTAAATGAGTTGATACAAGTTGCATTTACTACATGTTCTGGTTAATTGTTCCACAATTGTGTAACTCTGATTGAAAAACTCTCCTTTTTTGTATTTAATTGTGAACGTTCTTGGAATTTTGTCAAACAGTGACCCCTTGTTCCTTCCTTTATATCACAGTCTTTGCATAACATGACAATGTTAGAACATGCATTACAATCATACTTTCCTTTTAACAGTTTATATGTTTCTATCATATTTTCGCGTGTTCTTCTATATGCTAATGTACATAGTTTCAACCTCTTAAATTTTTCATGATAAGGAATATCCTTCCTTCATAAGGATGCAATTTTCTATTGCATCCTTATATTTCTGTTTATAAGGGGACCATGTACTTAGTACGTAATCTAAATGACTCCGTAAAAATCTTTATATAGTTGTATAAAATTATTTTCATTTTGTAAATGACCTTCTAATAATTACCATGATAATGATAGTCTATATTAACCCAAATATATTCATGGACCATATTACTGATTTTTAAATTATAAGTATACAAATGTTCATCTTGTTTTCATATGTGCATCAGTTTACGTTTGTCTGAATAAAATGTTAACAACCATTGGTTAGACTATGATGTAAGTTTATCTAAGTCTTCTTGTAGTGTGTTATGGTCATCTGTGCTATTAACGGTTCTAAAAATGTTAGTGTCAGCTGCAAACATATATAAGTCTGAAGTCATATTGCTTGGTAGATCGTTCATATAGATTGAATAGGATTGGTTCTAGGACACTTTCCTCGGGGATGCCACTGGTTACACTTGTCCACTCAGAGTGTGTTCCGTTTATGCTAACCTGTTGTATATGATCAGACAATAATGCTTTAATCTATCTTAATGTTGAGCATTTTATACCATATGCTTCTAGTGCACGATCAAGTGCTATAACACAATCTACTAACATGTTTAATGTAGAAGAAAACGACATTTTTGAAAACATTCAGGATTGGCACAAAACAAATCCTGCATGCCATAAAAGCGTGTTTGAAATAAAATAGACTGGTTCATGTCGATGAATATGAACGTTTAGACAATGTGGGCATAACGGGTTTTTAAGTTGTCAACTACATCTTAGGAAAACTTTATAAACTGCACGATATGGGAAAACTATGCTAATATACTTGCATCATCTGTTCTTTGTGAACGATTATTCGGTTAATACATTAGCATCGGAATCTAGGGCAACCCCCCACCTCCATATGTAGTTTGGGGAGACATGATCATATTATATAATACTTGTGATGTGCCTACCTCTTTACCTGTTAAACGTAATTTATTTGTGTATATATATATATATATATAATATATATACATGTGTCCATAATGCCTATTTGTCTGAAATAACAATCGATGTAGCACATTTGAATTACGTATTTGGTGTTAACCAAATAAACATATTCTTCTTCTAATCTTCTTCTTCTTCGCCTTCGTCTTTATCTTCTTCTTTTTTCTTCTTCTTCTTCATATGAAGACTAGAACATGTTATGCCCCATATTCTTTCATCCAGCAACTTATTCCCCCATTCAACAACTTCCGTTGCTCTTGCTAATATCATGCAGTGGCCAATCCTGCCAACTTATGTTAATGTTAATGTCGCAAACTAGAGGTGTTTCTAAATATACATTTTTATTGATATAGGTGTATACATATAAATGAGCAGCGTTGCTTGTGTCAGAGAGTAGTTGCATGTCTTTGAAGAAAGAGTATCTACAAATATCACTGAACAGTCTTTGTGTTGCATCCTATTAGAGGTACGTGGAGAGAATGAGTCGCTTATATGTCGATTTGTTAAATGCATATACCAATGTACATAAAACAACATTTGCTTGGTTGATTAGGCGCGTTTCCCGTTCAGTAATGTGTCATATTGTAATTGTTCACAGTAACGTTTAAAGCGTCGCATGGATTACCATTAACACTGAAATCTTTTACTTTTAATTAAGCATTATAAGTGAGCATGCAGTGTAATGTTACGTAAATCAAATATCTGTATTTATACACGCCACATCCCTGTTTATTGTTGTTTTGAAATCAGGAAGCATTGTGACAGTAAACGAGGACAAAAAAACAACAATACTGACGGAATAGTATATGTTAGCTATCACGAAGTGGAAGTAATCATTATCGCAGAAGATTATAAATTGATGTACCAAATTGTCTTGATATTATGTAAATACTGGCAGCGTGAATTAGAAGGTCGTATTACATTTACAATACAAATATTAAACTTTCAAAACGACAATGGCTTCACTATCCACATGTCATCTCCAAGGGCTTTCTTATCTGGATGATTTTTCTTAAATTCTATTTTATGTTGTCGTTCCGGTTACTAGTTAAATTTGCATGTTCCTCAAAACGCAAATGCGATCAGGTAATTGGCAAATGTCATTGTTCAACTATTACTTAGTTCCTCCAAACGGATTTATTTTATAAATAAAAGTTACTCTTTTGATAGACCAAGATGACATTGAATTCCAGCTTTGCGGCTTTTTGTTCTGCACAAAAAACAATGTATAAACAAATAGCCTTATAACAAGGTCGAAAATATTGCCACTTTCCTGAAACAACGGTGGTAGTCTATAACACAAAATAAACGTTCAACGAGATTATATCAGTGCACAAAAATAGACACAATATTGACGGACGAGAGGGGGAGGGGAGAGAGAGTGTGTGTGAATAGGCGGACTAATACTTATAACGGTAATAACATTGCAAGACAATTCTACAACATGATCACGATAGAGGAAGGTTGTAGACGAATTAAAACAAACAATGAAGAGATAAGACAAAGACAGAAACAATCCTAACACATGATGTCGAAAATTAGTGGAGTAGGCGACCTATAATAATTGGATAAGAAAAAGGCAGCTAGAAAACAATAAAGAAACATTGCAATACACGTTATCAATGCAGGACGTCCTGTATTGAACTAATACACCGTTATCTAGCAATATGAGTATAGCTATTGTTATTATCAATAATGTTGTTGTTATTGTTGTATACTGTTGTCGTTAATAGAACTTACAAACATGAACGAATGGATACGAACGGACGTCATAGTTTTCCTGCTGTGCTCGAAAGTGGTCGCAGGTTTGTTTCTTTCATGTATGTAACATCATTGGACATGTTGCCATAACATAGCGTTGTTTATGTAAAGAACATTACACAACTTGCAGATAAATACAGAACATGTATAATCTGCTAACAACAATGTAGCCAGCTTGTTGGATGAGCAAGTATAATTATACATAATTAATGATGTAATTAGTGTGATACGTGAATTTGAAATTCGTCATACGGCATTGTACAAACCGTTTTTATTTTTCAGTTTTTTCTGTCATTTCACCTTTCTCTTGTGATGTTTCGAAGACTTTATGTTGTTATCGTTAGACTATTTCGCCATCTGGCCTAATAATATGATTAAATTAGCGGTGTAACGGATCGAAAGTACAGACGTGCCAAAATTTGGTCAATACACAAAGCGTGTGCGCGCGCAACGGACGTCTACAACTTGACCTAACCCCTTTGACGTTTGACCGTTAATTGTGTTTTTGTGCAAGGTGTATGGCATATTGATACGTGTTTTATCATCTGTTTTCCTCCTCTTATTATTGTATTCCTGCAAACAACTGCATTGCACTAGGAGCACGTACATATATGTTTATTCTATGTTGCATAAACGTAAGGGGTTAAAAACATACGCATTATCAGGGCAAAAAAACGTATAGCTAACGCATACTGATGGCATAGTGACCATTCCACCCGTTAACCGGAAAGCCATCGAAACATCACGAAACAAATATAATAAGCCATTACAGTATTTGGTTGTACCAAAACTAAACAATTGAAAATATAGCAATGATACAACTGTATTTCTTTCAGCCATCGAACCTTCCTTATGTTCTGGACGCATGGAAAATGTCAGAGGTAAACATCTCTCGATGCCAACGACTGCGTCAAAAGCGTGCAAGTGTCATGTCACCATCGCTCCGTACGATACGTATGCCTTCGCATTTAGCACGGACGTCGAAGAGAGTGGCTACTCACCACGTGTGTGCATATCACCTGTTGGCCAGCCGAAAATTTCGCCGGTGCTTAAAACTTTATGTGTCCGCGGACGTGGCCAAAAAGGGCTATTTGTCTGAAGCGTATTCATCTGTATGCAGCCGCTGATAGATAGCGACGGACTGTACAAAGTATTATTTTATGGTGAGTGCCAATGGTGAAACAACAGTGTTCTGGTGAAACTTTGTAACGTTATCTAGAGCAAATTAACTTCTGTTGACCTGAAACGGAACAATACTATATGTGTGAGTGTGTTTTGTGTGTGTGTGTGTGTGTGTGTGTGTGTGTGTGTGTGTGTGTGTGTGTGTGTGTGTGTGTGTGTGTGTGTGTGTGTGTGTGTGTGATTGCGAAACATCTTGACTGCAAGTATGCGTGCGTGTGTGTGTTTGTTTGTTTATTTGTATATGTATGTATCAAGGTATGTATGTATGTATGTATGTATGTATGTATGTTTGTATGTATGTATGTATGTATGAATGTGTGTATGCTGGTGCGTACGTGTATTTGTGGACGTATGTGCTTTAGTGCATGTATAGATGTGTATATATATATGAATGAATGCGCGCAATTTTAACTTAAATCAAACAACTATTAAGTTATATTAACAAGACAAATCAAAAACATATGATTTATTATTCTGGTGTAAGCGTCTCCGTTATATTCTCTGTTCATTGGATAAGGTCAAGTTGGAGCTGATCCCCCGATCGGTATTGATTGCCAACCAACTACTATAGCAACACCAACAATTACGACAACAAAACCAACAACTACGACACACACAAAAACAACTACGACAACGAAACCAACAACTACGACAAAAAACAAAACAAATACGACAACGAAACCAACAACTACGACAACAAAATCAACAACTACTACAACAAAGCCAACAACTACGACAACAAAATCAACAACTACGTCAACGAAATCAACAACTACGACAACAAAATCAACAACTACTACAACAAAACCAACAATTACGACAATAAACCTAACAACTAAGAGTATAAAATCACCAACTACGACAACAAAACTAACAACTACGACAACAAAACCAACAACTACGACAACAAAACCAACAACTACGACAACACAACCAAAACCTACGACAACAAAACCAACAACTAAGGGTACAAAACCAACAAATACTACAATAAAACCAATAACTACGACAAAAGTACCAACAGCGTCGACAACAGAACTAAAAACTAACAGTATAAAACCTACATTTACAACAACAAAACCAACAACTACGACAACAAATCCAATAACTACGACAACGAAACCAACAATTACGACAATAAAAGCAACAACTACGACAACAAAATCAACAACTACTACAGCAAAGCCAACAACTACGACAACAAAATCCACAACTACGTCAACGAAATCAACAACTACGTTAACGAAATCAACAACTACTACAACAAAACCAACAACTACGACAAGAAACCCAACAATTAAGAGTATAAAATCAACAACTATGACAAAAAAACTAACAACTACGACAACAAAACCAACAACTACGACAACAAAACCAACAACAACGACAACACAACCAAAACCTACGACAACAAAACCAACAACTAAGAGTATAAAACCAACAATTACGACAACAAAACCAACAAATACTACAACAAACCCAATAACTACGACAAACGCACCAACAGCTACGACAAAAAAACTAAAAACTACCAGTATAAAACCTACACTTACAACCACAAAACCAACAACTAAGAGTATAAAACCTACAACTAAATCCACAAAATCAACAGCTACTACAAATGCACCGTTAACTACAATGACAACGAATGAGAGTACTACAAATCGATACTCTAAGTCGGAAAACCAAACGATGTCTCCTACTCCCCCTGCAAATACTTCTAACAAACCATCAACCCCAGTATCATCATCAGCATCACCGTCGTCAACAATAACAACAAGGACACTAACAACCACAACAAACAGTCAACCACCACGACCTATGACATTACCTGTTAAAACTCAAACAACAGCAGCTTCTGCAGTAAGCACACAATTAAAGACCTCAAACAAAAATGAAGACATACTGATACCAACGACGATGCCGCTTGTCCCGCAAACACGATCTGGATACACTGACGTACCGACGAGCAAGAAACTAGTCGTTCCTTTCACCAATATCACTACACTCTCAGATCATGTAGATGCATACTACGAAACTACAACTGCCATAATACATGACAGCACAGAGACACAGGAAATAACAGACAGAGACACCAGAACTGCAGGTTCCCCGAATGTTTTCACTAGAGGCGCACACGTCTACCTTGTGACAAGGCCGGTGATCTCCTCAGAAAGGTCGCTCAGGCACAGCGCTCTGGTGGTGTCAGGTGAGTCAATGTCGTTACTTAATATTACCCCCTTCCCTATGCCATGTGATTCGAAGCTGCTACACAGTATTCATCCTCAATGGTTAGCTGCAAATCGATCAAAACACGCGGATTTTATTTTGCGATCTGATCAAGTATTTCACAAATTGGTTGATTTTATTTAGTCTTATAGTATTTGTGTGCATTAGGTACAACAAATGTTTAAGTGTTATTTGGCTTTCAGCACCAACTAAAGTACGCAGTAAGCTAAGTGCCTGTATCACTATATTTTGTTTTCTGTGCGTGTGTATGTATGGATGAAGTTTCACGACATACTTTATAAATGCTGCTTTATGTTACAGGATCCCTTCTCGCCATAGGCGTGGTCCTATCAATGATCAGTTGTACCGTTGCCATTTACTTCGTGATCACCAGGTGATGTTCCGTTCCTAGTTGCACCACGTTCCCTCATGCCTATGCGTACTTGTTCATAAGCACACACGTTTCCCCTATATAACCGCATGCGTGCTTCAGTGAAATCTCCGTATCCAGAGTAAAACTGGCAGTATAGCACATAGGGCCAAGAGCGTCAACGTATTACGTAGGTATCATATTGGTATCAATGTGTTCTTATAAATGTGGGCATTTGTAGGAATATCGAAGTAGAGTTAGTAAACGAACATGGCATATGTGAAGTTAATCACTGGCACTTAGCTTACGCAGTAAGCTAAATGTCTGTATCGCTATATTTCGGTATGTTGTTTTCTTTGCTGATGTATGTATGGAAGAAGTTTCAGGACATACTTTCTATATGTTGATTTATGATAGAGGATCCCTTCTTGCTATAGACGTGGTCTTATCGATGATCAGTTGTACCGCTGCCATTTTCTTCGTAATCACCAGGTGAGGTTCCGTGCGTTCTAGTTACACCACGTTCCCTCATGTCTTCACGTACTTACCCATAAGCACATACGTTCCCCATATATAAGCGCATCGGTGCTTCAGTGGAATCTCCGTATCCAGGGTAAATACTCGCAGTATAACATATAGGGTCAAGAGCGTAAACGTACTACGTAGGTATCATGTTGGTATCAATGTGTTCTTTAGAAACACACACACACACACACACACACACACACACAC
>OZ023208.1:56043631-56106131 GCA_963995525.1 Escarpia spicata
TAACACGTTCAAAAAATTGCAACTAAACAACAAACCACAACATTATCTTTAAATATCATTGGCAACTTACGTGATACACTAATACATAGTATATACTATTGCTTAATTGCTCCACCAAGTCGCGTCCATATCTCCAAATTAGCGAGGCATTATCACATTGTAGACTCGCTTGCAAGTTCTAACAAGTAAGGACTCTTTCGTGACGTTTACTTGTTTTGAGGATGCGTTTTCGTCTTCGTCTTCGTCTGGAACAGAGAATACACGTCTACATCAAGCAGTGCTATATCATTATGTTTGATATTGTGATATCATAGCAATCAAATGGAACACCGCAGTAGAAACCCATACATTAGATCGTGGAAACAGAGATCAAGCAGAGATCAACAGAGTTCGCAAAATAGGTAAAGTACCAGGAAACGATAACATGAATATAGGGAAATTATGCAAAAGTACTGAAATTAAGATTCGCCTGATCACTGAGGTAGTTTACAGAAGAAACCGAAAGGGCAGGGTGGTAGAATGAGAAGGGAAAAATATAAATTAAAATGGGGAGATAGCGAAGAGGTATTTGAAAACGTAGAGTAGCGAGATAGCGAATGGTCGATGATAGAAATAGATGACTTGTTTCGAGCGAGGATTAGACAAACAGATAAGGCAATCACCCCGCAGGGGAAGATAGCTGTTGTGTTCTTGTATGCCAGTGAATATCACCATCAAACATTTGCATAATTCAAGAAACATTTAATTGGCAGAACAACTGAAAATACACATGTTGTCACTTCCACAAAACAAGATGGCAGACACTGTAAAGAAATTTGTCAGAGTCTGGTCAATGGTCACTACAGGGTGGTCCAATAATAACATTGAGTGCCACTGACACACAATAGCATGGACTGCAATGTCAGCTAACCCAACATATAGTTCATATAGCATAGAATGATAAACATGACAAAAGCTACAACAAAAAGAGGATGCGTTTTCGTCTTCGTCTTCGTCTTCGTCAACGAAAACAATGGACAGTGCATTTGTTTAAATTATAATTTAACATATTTAAATTAAATATGAGAAGGACATATTTAATGAACACATGAGTTATATAATACGATTTCAAAAACACGCAGTATGTTTGATTATATGTGTTAAATACATAGAACAAACGGTCATCAAATAATATATTTTGCATTTAAATATACTTCTTATAAATACAATATTGCTTTATTTATGTATAGGAATGGTACAATATGTTATCTTCAGTCTTGAAACTTGTTTTAATGGTAAATAATGATATTCATAATCATAGGACATGGCAAGAAGAATAATTGCGTGTAGCGGTTTCAAATCTTTCAAAAATAATAATCATACATGTGTTAACCAATTTGCAAAATATGACTCACCCCTGTAGTTTAAGACATCGATACAGACCAAGCGACTGGTTTGTAATAAAACCACGCCCAGTCCGGCAACAGCTCCTATTAATAAAGAATAATCAATCACATATTATGGTTATATAACGGTTCAATGCCACATTAACAAGGCATACTTATTCTGGTGACGTTATTCAAATTTATGTGACAATGACAATAGAAATAAAACGTAGCACATAAGATGGGATTTTAAACATCGAGCAGACAATATATCTTGTCACGACGAGAGCTAATACTGTCTCCATTTAACCCGGGCGCCCGAGCAGTCGTACCGCAGGCGACAAGTGGCTAGAGATACATTTTTTTAAACTGCTATAATCCAGGAGTACCCCGGAGATAAATAGGAAAACTGATTTTTATGTATAGTTGAAAAATACCATACTGAACATTATATCAAAAGTCCCCAAGTTTCCTCTGTGTGTGATTGTCACATCAACCTAACATCCTCACACAACTGTGCTTTATCTTCATTCCACGAACGGGTCAAAACGTGTTTTTAGGAAAGGGTATGTACAACATAACAAATATTACTTATTTCATCGTACTTAATACTATCATAAAATACGTAACTATTAACATTTTTTGAACACTCATTTATATAAAAGCATGACGTTAGAAGAAACGTTCTCTTATATTTATGAGGTATTAATAATAATGACTTAATTAACATTTTATAGACAAATGATATTTAAAATTATGAACCTTAACTAATACGACTTTTATTACTTTGAAAAATTTAGCATTATTAGATTAGAATTAGAATTTAAATGGATAACATTTATGAAACAATTAATGTATTTATCGACCTTTCTAAGGCTTTTGGTACTATTTACCATAACATTTTACTGAGCAAATTAAAGTTATTTATAACATAGAAAACAATATATTGAAATTGAACAAATAAATTCATACATCTTACTTATAACAATCGGCGTCCCGCAAGGTTCAATCCTTGGCTACTGTAATTTATCATTTACATAAATTATATCTCAAAAGCTTGTCAATTATTTAATTTCTTCATGTACGCTGATGACACCACATTATCTAGCTCTATAAAATATCTTAACATCATCCCACGCAATACAAGTACAGAATCCTTAATAAATGAAGAACTATGTAAAGTTAATGAACGGCTAAATATAAATCAATTATCTTTAAAAAACAAATCAAAGTACGTAATTTTTTATATGCCTACTAAACGTACGCAGACTCTTACGCTTGAAATATATGATATAACTATTGAAAGAACAGATGAATTTATCTTTCTAGGATTGACATTAGACACTAACCTGAACTGAAAAAAGACACCGAGAAAACTTCAAATACGTTCTCCAAAACAATTATGAAAATAAAAAAGCAGTGGGAATAATAATCTTAAATAAATACTACTCAGACACAGAACCACTTTTTAAAAAGCTTAAACTACTAAAAGTAGGAGCCATATTAAAGATACATGAATAAAAAATTTACTTTAAATAAATTCATAATATATTACTTCATTATTGAGTTAACTGGCAAATTATTCCAAGTGTAAACATACATAATTATAATACCCGTGAAAAAAATTATGTACATATTTTTTGGAACTAAGCACGAATTTACGATGAAATGTCTCATCTATAGCCAACCACATATATATCATTTTATATAAAACATATTTGTTACACAAATATAATGATATATGGTCTCTATAAAATTGCTACACATGTCAACAAAACCATTAAATACTATACATTTGATGCTAGTTTCAGACAACCAACACCCAAAAAGTTACATTCTCACATTAAATAATTACTCCCAATAAACATTCATGAGATAGACACCTTATAAAAGGACCATATAAATAATTACATAAATAGGGTGGCTCCTGTGATAGCGACAATTGTGTCTTAATAGGCATTACATAAGCTACGTTATTACATTCTATGGTACATCAATACCATACCAGGTGTACATGCGCATCTATGTAATTTCCAAGAGTATGTAGAGCATATACGTATATGATATACGTATATGTACAATGTTGATAATTGTTGATTTCACTGCTTAAGTGATGTTAAAAAAATATATTAATTATGTACCAACATGGGGTCAAATAAACGTCATAGTATGTTATGTTATGTCAATAAAATATTAATTTCGTTCCAGTGATCATGTATGCCACTTTGGTATTCAAATCAAATAAAAAATTATTTTGCAACAACAACAATATAACAGTATAAATAAAACAACCGTAAAAAAGAGCAAAGTCGTGTTGCATGGTGGTCACATGGCATATTAAATGCCGTCTACCTGTGACCCCATACTTAAACACAAAAACTTTGAAATATATAACTATACATGTATGATTGCACGGAACTGACTGAGGGTCCAACGGAGAAAAAAATCGAATTATACAAAATTACTGTTAGTAAACAATTATAAAAGATTTGTCCTAATCCAAACATAGATTTAAAAACAAATATATAAGAGTATTCTACACATCTGGGATTAAGGCAATGATAGTTGTGTACATATTGTCTGCATAAAGAGAACATTTTTGTCTGAATTTGATGTTTTGTATTTTATAATCAAGATTATTCCATAGATTCGTAAAATTATGTATAGGTAACCTAGAAAAAAAGTGTTCTGGGCTCCTCTGTACATAAGAGGTTATGTTGTTTAGTAATTCTGGTGTTAATGGCTCAATTGTTTTGGGCATATATTGTGGAAAGTATTTATGCAATGTACTAAAGTGATAGTTATACATGAATAGTGAGACATGGTACCTGTATATATGAGCGATTTCAAGTATATTTTCAGATTAAAAATTCGGATCGGTGTGACTTCTATATCTTTTTGAAATTATTCGTAAAGCACGTTTATAAAATTGATAACTTTCTGATCGTATTTTCATTGACTCCCCGTTAATTGACGTTGAATTAAGGTATAATAAAGACTTTGTAAAGCATTTTGCCTTATATATTTTAGAACTGATTATGTTGATATGTTTATTCCATGCTAAATGTTTTTCAATATACTTATTCCTAAAACATGACCGATTCTTCTTTGTTATCCTTTCCAACATGATTAATAATTTATATGTTCATGTTCATACAATTATTTGCGTTGCTGTTCGGTGGACTAAATATACAAACGTTCTTGTCTTTTTAATTTGTATTAACAATTTATTGGCATATAGCCAGTCTTAAAAACAGATTAACTCTTGGTTTATGGTGTCAATTAAAGTGTCAGCATGAGGATCTGATTGGTATACATTTGTGTCATCCGCAAAGGATAATAAATTCAACGACGTTCAGTTAATTATGTCATTGATATAAGTGTGGATCTTTGGAGTACTCCACTATTATATTTTTTGGAGAAGGTTGACTTCAGCATATTGTTTTCGATAAGTTCAATAAATGGCAACCATTTAATATTTATTCCCCGAATTCAATAACATTTAATTTGTAAAAATACCATGGTCAATTAAAAAATTTGGAAACACAGCTCATGTAGGGTATTTTGCTATTGTATCATTTGCATATGCAATATCCTTGAGCAGAGGCAGTATTGGATGAATAGTAGAATGTTTTCAACGAAACCCATACTGATGTTTATATATAATGTAGTTTTTTCTAAAAGTATTTTTAGTTTATTGTAGTTAACTAAAATACAAGTTATACCAAATTTATTACTTAAAACATTAACAAAACGTCACCGCCGTGACAGTGCCACAGCATTGCTTAGATAACTTAATATACTTAAAGTTCAGGAACTATTTAAACTAAGTGTTCTAATAGTTGTGTATAAACAGCGTATGAATCAACTTCCTTGTCTATTCCACCAATTTCCCAAATGTAATAGTGACTTCGTGACCAGAAGTTTCAGACAGGAGAACAATTTATATATACCTAGATGTAATTATAGAACTGGAGAGAACTCCTTGAAAGTACTAGGGGCTCGATTTTGGAATAAACTACCTGTACACATTAAACATTCGAAAACGCTAAATATTTTAAAGCATAAAGCCAGGAGCTTTATAATTGGCATTAACTAAAGTTTAAATCTGATTATATATTGTAAGAAATTCGCGTGTGAATTCTCTTATATTGGTACAACATCTCTAGCTTTAATTTACGGAAGTCTTTAACTTGAAGCTATTGCAATTGAATGCACTGTATAACCTTTATATTCGTAATATTATGGGTGTGGGAGTACACTATATGAGTTTGATTTAATTGGTTACCAGCTCGATAAGTTATACTTCTCTGGTAGCCACCTCAACTATGTTACATTGCTCTTGAATTGTGTTGTATATTATCTGGATGAGGAAATAAATTTACTTACTTACTTACTATTGCATACCATTTTTTTCAATTATTTTTAAAATCGTAGGTACTGTACTTATAGGTCTACAGTGATCAAACTTTTTTTTATTACCTGATTTGAAGACGGGAATTACTTTTGCAGTTTTTATGTTTTCAGGAAGAGTGCCAGTGACAAAGGATTTGTTTAATACATGCTCAACCGGAGTGGATATTTCATGTATGGTCGTTTGCATTAGTTTAGTGAATAAGCCGCCGAATCCCTCGGTGCATTATGTGTTAAAGATTTCGTACAATTATTTATATTACTGTTATCTGTGTGGGTTGCATGAAAACATTTACATGATAGTTTCCTCGTCGGTGTGTTTCAAATTGCTTAGCAGGAAGAGCAAGAGTCTCATCGATTTACCGATTCCAACAAAACAATTATTAAATTCTTCTGCAATTTAGTTTCAATTTGATTGTTCTTGTCTGTTTATCACGAAGGTTTCATGTAGATTGGAGTATTATTTTTGTTTATGTATTGTTTGACGCAGTACAACCCATGTTTCTTTGATATGTGCTTACGTTGATCTATCATTTTTGTATAATAAGCACTTTTTGCTGCTCTTTTAATTTTATTAAAGATTCTACGATATTCTTTATATTTATTGATCATTTCGGGATTATGACTATTTAATTTTCTTTTGAAGTAACATTGCTTATTTCGATTCGAGATGAAGTCAATATGCCTGATTTAATACAATGTTCACTTTTAATGTATTTTATTTGAACATTCACTTATTTAATTGAAGAGGATGTTTCGCAAAATGACTTTTATAATACCACAACATTATCATAAGCTTCTTTCGCTTCGGCTGTGGATAATACAGTTGAGCAATCGGCCTTAGCTAATACATTTCTAAATGACAAAATTATCGGCTAAATGACTAACAATAATCCCGATTCATCAATAGAATGAATATGATTTGAATATAAGTGGTCTATAAGTGTTGCCGAATATGATGTTATTCGTGTTGGATTGGTTATATGCGGACAAATCTTTCCGTAAAGTGATTGTTTATTAGTGTAAATTAATGTTACAATCGCCCATAAAATAAGAAATTTTATTTTTTGATATTACATTTTATCCTGTATTTATATTATTATACTTTTAAACATAATGATATCTGCACGAAGAGTGACGATAGGACGATAAATTACTCCTAATATAATAGGTTTATTATGATTACCTTGAACGTCAAACACATATATATTCAAATACATGGGGAATAAATGTAGAAAGTCCTTCACGTTTAGGGTAGGTCAAGCTTTCGTTAGTGTATATTCCAACTCGACCATGCCCATCATCATTTTGTAATATTTTATTGAAAAGTAAACTTTGGTAGCCACTTTTGGGAATTGTTGGGAATCAGGATTGATAAATATTTCTGTTACGCCAATTACATCAAGTTTGAGGCCATTTGAAAATATATTAAAAGGTAATGCTTGCTCAGAATCCAAGGATGCCTCTAAACTGTGACAGTTCAAACAGTACATCGATAGGTATATATTGTCACAATGGATAGCGTTTGAGAATTCAGCTGGAGTAAAATAGTTACAATCATTGGCATTTAGTGAGACGGTAGAATCATTACCTATGTCATGTTCGTAATGATTTACATTTGTTTGGGTCCTGTCAATACTAATATTATCATCCGTTTATAAATCTAATTTAGTGTATCATATTAAAGAAGCAATATTGACTCGCTCTGCTCGTCATACCGAGAATCATCATGACTGACTATCGGAAGCACCCTGTTGAAGTTGGAACAATGCCTTTCAAGCATGATATTTGTTCGCTTTCACGTGAAAGAACACAGGTAAATGATTAACTAATAATTTGACGTATGTCGAATATACACAGTATTACATGTAAGTTGTACACATATTGCACAATGAGCCTTACAAAATATAATATGTTACTTTTCAACAAACAACAAAACAATTCAGTTTGCGTGATATCTTACATACACTGATAGAAAACGTAAGGCGGCATAAGCCAAGTGTAACAGTGAAATGTAGGAAGGTGGAGTTTGTCGGCTCTGTCCATAGTTCCAAACAGTTGCCAAGGTGAAATTGGCTAAGTAATGTGAATATGATGAAAACAATGAATATTATAAAATGGTGAAAGACGTTTAAGTTATATGGAGGTGAAGTGGTAGGAAGAAGACGAATGGGGTGTGGTGAAATACTGTGACTCAATATGATTAACTGCAACTAACAGGAGGAAGAATACATGCCGCACAAAGGCCATAAAACGTTTGCGTAGACACAGTGACTGAGAGTAATTAGATAATTTGTATATGGTATGTTACTCGATAATTTATTCTTTTTGCATATTTGTTCTTATGTTTGGCCGTTGCATGATACGCTGTATGTGAAAAAGAGTTAATTAAGGTATCGAAGAAATTACTAAGTTATTCACTCTACATTTGTATTTAAAGATGAACGATCTCAGAATGCAACGTTAATATAAAATGCGTGTAATGCTAGAACAACGAAGAATATATGTGAATCGGTTGTAGTAGATTTAATAATAAATTTTACAAACGTAACCTTAAAAAGTAGTTTAGTGTATTTTTGATTGACACAACTAAAACACAATTTAAAGAGGTTATCTGCAGTGTGGTGTATAAATACAGGTCTGTGTGATGCGCCAAGTGTTGTAGTTTAGTGAACAGTATATAGTTTGCGCTTCATACTCTCGCTTTCTGGGTCATTTTTCCAAAAAGGGAAAGCCACAACGAATCTTATAGGAATGGTTGCCATTTGACAGAGTTGGACCTGCTTATATTGAGGAAACAGCATAAGTGGCGAGTGTAGGAATCTAAGGTCATCCCTGCGGAATACGTGACTATGCAACACAAGCCCTCGTTTTTATTGTGCGTATGCAGAAGATAGACTAAAAGTGCGGGGCGAAAGATGTGATGGAAATGTCCCGGGGACACAGTCAGTGCATACACAGACAGAGTGATATCAGAGTATGAGAAATTGCGGCCAACAATAGGAAAGGTGGAGGAAGATTGGGAGTACTTTTAGGATGCTTTCATTGGATTAGTAGAGGAGCTATGTGACAGAATATCTCGTACGGGAGGAGCTTCCTCTAAGAGAAAAAATCAAACATAGTGAACCGAAGAAGTAGCGAAAGCAATTGGGGAAAAGAGAAGTAAGGAAAGAAATAGAAGGGAGCAAGGGGAATGAGGACAACCGGGCATTGCCATACAGCAGCTGTATGGATAGAAAAAGAAGCCAGTTAGGAGAGCTGTTGATAAAGCAAAGAGGGAAATGGAAGATAAGATATACAGAAAGCTAGTTGAGGACAATGGAAAGAAGATGATCTAAAATATGGCTCGAGAGAGGGATAAGGACAGCAAGGATATAAAAATTGGAACAGTGATTAAGGACATCAATGGATAGTTAGGTACGGACAGGAAAGATGTGATACGGGACTATAAAAAGTACTTCAAGACGCTGCCGAACCAACAAGAAAGCAGAAAACTAGGTCTGCCAAGTGCAATTGACGGAGAAGTAAAGGGGAAGAAGATTGTGGATGAAGAAGCAGAGAGAGAGCAATGAAGAAGTTTAAGAAAGGCCGGGCGACTGGATGTATGTATGTATGTATGTATGTATGTATGTATGTATGTGTGTGTGTGTGTGTGTGTGTGTGTGTGTGTGTGTGTGTGTGTGTGTGTGTGTGTGTGTGTGTGTGTATGTATGTATGTATGTATGTATGTATGTATGTATGTATGTATGTATGTATGTATGTATGTATGCATGTATGCATGCATGTATGTAGGCATGTATGAATGTATGTATGCACGTATGCACGTATGCACGTATGCAAGTATGCACGTATGCACGTATGCACGTATGCACGTATGCACGTATGCACGTATGCACGTATGCACGTATGCACGTATGCACGTATGCACGTATGCACGTATGCACGTATGCACGTATGCACGTATGCACGTATGTTTGTATGAATGTATGTATGTATGTATGTTTGTATGTATGTATGTATGTATGTATGTATGTATGTATGTATGTATGTATGTATGTATGTATGTATGTATGTATGTATGTATATATGTATGTATGTATGTATGCATGTATGTATGCATGCATGTATGCATGTATGTATGTATGCATGTACGCATGTTTGCATGTTTGCAAGTATGCAAGTATGCATGTATGCATATGTGTATGTATATATATATATATGTGTGTGTGTGTTAGTGTGTGTGCGTGCGTGCGTGCGTGCGTGTGTGTGTTTGTGTGTGTGTTGTATATGACATGATCTCTCTGACATGAGATTGAAGGATTGAAGTAAAAATATATATGCTTATTTCGGGGTGCACTATTCTAAAAGCCACTTGAATCTGTATAATCGGCTCATTAATTGGCGCAATGATCAACACCTTGGGATTAGTGTTGTAACACTTACATCAACTGGCCAGTATGTTTATCGAACAACTTAGTGCTATTAGCACACACTTGAATATTCAGCTGGCGTTCATGTAAGCTTGGCAATATTAAGAATCAGTACTTTTTCAATTCAATTTAAACACATTTTTTTGAAACAAACACAGTATTGGCTGTAATATCTACAACATGATTTTTGTAATGACATAATTACATAATGGTATGTTGTTCGGAAGGAATACACTGGAAGTGAAACAAAACTAGTATTTAATGTATCCCTAATTATAAATTTAATATCCATTTGAGTAATTAGAAAATAAGCAATTAGAAGATACTGATTCACTTACTGAAACGCCAACATCTCTGAGGACAAAGTGTGTTAGGTGGCATTGTAAAATAAATATAAAATGAAAAATAAATAAATAAATGCAAACAACCATTAAATAATATTTTAATACTATGTTATTCTGATACTTTAGATCTGGCATCAGCATCAATACTTACTATTTCAATTCATACAAAGTAACTAAATATATGAACTTATTATTATTTTTAGTTATTTCCGTTTGCTAATTCCCCGACCAGCACTATTTTGTCACGAAATCAAAAAATCTGATTTTCGTGTCCAGACCTTACGATATTCAAAAATGAAATGCTCCATGAAATATTGTAGAGAGTAGGGGACAGTTTGTATTGGTCTACATTATATATATATATATATATATATATAATGTAGACCAATACAAACTGTATAAAAATATATAAATACAGGTTGGAGATATTTTGTTTGCAAAATGTGTAGTGTTGTCAACAACAAATATATACTACCTACCCAGACGTATATATATATATACATATATATATATATATATGTATATATATATATATATGCATATATGTATATATATGCATATATATATATCAATATACATACATATATATATATATATATGCATAAATATATATACATACATATATACATATATATATATATATGCATATATATATATATGTTTATATATATGTATATATATATATTTATATATATATGCATATATATATATATATATATATATAAATATAAATGTATATACATATATATATATATATATGCATATATATATATATGCATATATATATGCATATATATATATATATATATATACGTCTGGGTATGTAGTATATATTTGTTGTTGACAACACTACACATTTTGCAAACAAAATATTGTAGGCATTGCCATTGGAATGATTAAACAAGTGACATTACAAGTATTTAAATCCTAAAAAATATTTGTTTACGATACAGTCAATAGCATACAACAAAACACTATAGTCATATCTGATATACTTATTTATTGGCAAAGTAAGTAGGTTTACATCAGTCAAGTAAAGTTAATCGCCTAATACTAATTTATATATCTCAAATACTGGCTTGTAACAATGGACCCCGAATTGATGCTCCAGCTTTGAGGCGACAGTTTAGCAAGCATGCTATCATACCAATTTTTTTTCTGATATAGATTGCATGACTGCAAACACCAATGTATGCTTTTAACAACAAGGACATTGTATTTAATTTATTGACTTTTGAATGTAAACCTAACAAGGAAAAAAGGAAATAACGTCACAGGAAAAAGCCACAAAGATTAATAAATATATATTTTGTATTTAAAAAGTTCAAATGTTAAACACATTTGAGTGCACATGCATTTTAATCATGAAAATTAAAGATAACACACATATCCACTAAAAAGAAAACATTGAAAAAAAGTCACTTGTAAATCGCACTTGTTCTCCAATTTTAATTACTATTTGCAAGATTGTCTCATTTTGTTCATAATAGTCTCCAAACAACCATAGGGCCTAATACCGAGCACAGGCTTCGAAGGATCCAGCGAAGGATTTAGCACGCGAGATGACATTGTCCCTCATGGTAATACAAATGTCACTTGTAGTGCTGCCACGCCATCGAATTGTAGTGTCAAAACATAAAGGAAGCCGGTAGGCGTGTCGCCAGTGCGACACTTTGTCGATGCAGTAGTTAATACAGACAATAGTGTTTTCCTTTGAACAATCATCATGACCATGGGTATGCAAAGTTGCCATCGCAGTCCAGCACGCTTTCTCCGACTGACCTTGACCATGGCAGTTCTGTCACTGTAGACGACCCTTTGGATGTCTTAGTCTCATTATCGCCATCTTCAGACGATTCTGTCTGCACCAGTGAGAAGAGAAACATTGAAGCGAGTGATGCAGAATATGTTGTAGTAGGTAACAGCGATATCACTAATGATGATTCAAGCGGGTCTTACACTAATGGGAAAGAGAGAAAGTTTGCCATTTGTGAGAAAAACATAATTTTACTTTTCTGCACCTACTAAAACACCAAACTGCAATAAACCACTTAGCTTAACATCACAGTGACTGGATTCGCAGTGGTTCTGACCACAGAATGTGTTGATGGCCACTCGTTCATGTGGCACTCGCAACCCAATATTGGTAACATTTATGAGAGTAACTTGTTGACACCAAGCGTCCTCTTCCTGACTGGACATTCATTCACTGTATACAATTTGGTCAACCTAATGAACCTATACGCCTTGTCACCCGCCAGTGCTACAGCATACAGCGGGCATACATACTGCCAGAGATAGAGGACATGTAGACATGCCATTCAGAGGCCATCATGTCAGCTCTGGTCAGACAAAGCGTGGTCGTATCAGGCGATGCAAGATATGACAATCCAGGACACAACTCTACATTTGGCATTTACTTCATCATGGACACTGACTGCCAACTCATCATTGCTCAAGAAACGTTTCGGGTCACAGAGGTCAAGAACAGTTACTGGATGGAAGTGGAGGGCTTGAAACGTTGCTTAGACATCCTGACTGACCATGGGGTGAAGAATACCAACCTTGCCACTGACAGACATCCCAGCATTAGAAAGACTTTGTTAGAGGACTACCAAGAAACAAAGGTTGTTGTCTGCCAAGAAAGTTGAAGTTGTCCCTTCGATAGGCGCTATTGCCAACCACCTGTGGTTTTGCGCATCAGCTTGTGATGGTGTCACGGATTAGCGAGGTCTCCGTACACTAGATGGCTCAGTCTAGTAGGGTTCTTATATATCAAGGTCAACGCATATGAGAAAGAACGGTTTTCGTGAACAAGCGACAAAGAACGAGGAAAATTTAATAAACTTTATTACAAGATATCTTTCTTTTGGTAAATATCTCGATTAACAAAATAAACAGAATAAAGAAATCCCGTAACCAAATCTTAATAGAACATAATAAACAATAACACTGAGTCTTTCGATTATCAAATTCCACTTCCTTTCTAAGGTGGATTATACCGCTACACGACCATACACTAGGCGCCAAGTGTTATCTAAGAATAACTTCCATAATATAAATACACAGTATAAGCTAGTCATCGCGGACTCTCATTACAGTAATCTGTTAAAACACACACACATATATACATATATATGTGAATACTTCAAGGGTAAAAATACCTCACTTCAAAACACAGATAACTACCAATCATAATACAGCAAATAATAGATGCATTCAATCATAAAATATACATTTATACAGGGCTAATCCCATCTCGAATATATACGAACGTTTGTTGAAGTCAACACGCCGAGCTCAGAACACAATTAGAACGGTGTATCTCGGCCGCACGAGTGATGATGCCGGGCATTTGACGATTGCCGTCGTACGCCGCGAATTCTCGAGTTGCGTCCGTTCAATGATCGCACGGTCGCAAATGATTGCGAAGTCAGTTGAATACGTTCAACTGGAAGACGAAGTCGGGCAGTAGACGCTTACCGCCGGCCGCTACGAATTCGATCGAGAGGTCTTGCCCTGTCGCAAACGACCGAGAAGTCGGATGAACGGGTTCGCGCGAATGACGACGCCTGGCAGTATACGTTTACCGCCGGCCGCTGCGAGTCGCATTCGGTCAATCTTTCTGACGTTGTTCGAGGATGGCCCGTGCTGGGTGAGTGCGTCGCGATTATCGCTCATCGACGCAAATACGTTGGGGCCAACCGGAACGTTGTCTCAATATACCGCTGACGTGGCGGCATGGCTTCTTCGAAGCTCGATCAAACAGTCACTCTGGACACTGAATATTACACACACACAAAAGCTTGGGAACGTAACCCACGTTAACGATTCCCACCACGCTTGACTTGACTTGCCATTCTCTTGGCAGCAGGGCAACCTGTCTCGTTCAACCCTGGATCTGTCCCAGTCCTTCGCCAGCGCCCAGATGGCGAAATGCGTACAATAAACGTTTATATAAGCGGACCTAATTACACATCATATGACAGGTTTCCTTCATTTCTATTGGCTAAAGCAATATACAATTCAAACTAAACATTGTGGAACATCCTCTAAGATTACAGTGAAACCACCTGCTGGCAATGCTAGCAATACCACGCCCCACTGAGCGCATCTGCAACCGAGTTGCCGTAATTACGTAACCAAGGCGGTTGGTCAACAATATGTCTATCTACTGGCTTGACCTTCCTCATTTCCCAAATTAAACCTCAGGCAAGTAGATTTAACCATCTCGAAATAACAGAAATGCTACAGATGGTGATCTTGATGAAGGAGATGTGGATCTCGCTCCTCCATCACATCAGGAATTCCCATTCATGGACAGCGGGTGCAGAGTTTTACCGGAAATGCAATCATGCAACGTATACACAATAAGCAGTAAAAACAACACCATGGCTCACTGAAGGTACAGAAGCCTTCATTGTCCAGAAGGCTATACTGGACTGCCGCCTACTGTATGATATAGAGAGCACTACTAAGTGCGTTAACACTGGTGAACTGGAGAGCTTACATGCCCTCTTCCTCAAGTATGCACCCAACTTCAGCCGTCAAGGCATCATAGCGCAACTCCACTTGGCCACCATTGACCAAAACACAAATAGAAGGTAAGGCTAATGTATCAGTTGCTTGACAAAGCTGCACACTTTAGAAATCTAGCAGTGGATTGGGAAGTAAACTGAAATGGCTGAAAATCCCTGCCTGTACTCAATAGCAAAACAATGTTAGGAATACAGTTTCGAAAATACAATCTCACTGCACAAGAGTATGCATGCAAACAACAGATAACATAATTATAATTGAGGACATCTGTTTACTGTTACTTGAATTGTTTAATTATATATAAGTCGAATTGGAATGGTATGCTTTGGAATTGCTTATTGAAATACAGTGTATAAACTTATGCATATATAATATAATAAATATAAACATCATTATATATAAATTATATATATATATATATAATTCAATAATAAATATTTGAGTGTATTGTGGAATTCCTTGGAAGTTGAAATTGAAAATGATGGCAGAATTAGGAACCGATTAAAAAATGACATTAACCGTTTGATTTCAAGAGAGAGAGCATACGAGCAAACTGTTTGGTTTAACTGTGTGCATGTTACAGCTATAGCCAGCTATTCTTCAGATATTTATATTGTTATACTGATTTTATATTTATCATTTGTTTAATCAGCGGGAAATGGTGAAAACAGCAGACAACAAGCTACGGTATCAGCTGCAGTATTCAAAGTCTGCTGAGTATGTAGTGAAGAAAGTGATGGCGTCAAAGGACTACAGCTTCCGAGGAGAAATTCTAGAGGGCATTGCAGCTTGATGCACGAGTGGCCCAAAGCTGTGAAGTATGCTCCAAGTTGCGACATCGAGTAAGGAGGTAACTATACCATGCAGACATCGAAAAACCAGCAAAAGAGGAGGCTGTGGCAAAGCAAAGAACCCGCTTTAAGGAAAACTAGTTGTATCCGTATCAATTCGGTTTAGTGCCACCAAATTGATATGACATCCAATTTCAAATAACAATGGATTTCTGTGCTTAAATAACATTGTTTGAACATCACTGGCAGACACAGAGAAAGGTTTTAGGCAAAGTGGATTCTCACTACTGTATAGGACCTCCTAAAGTAAGGTACATCCACTTGAAAGCTTGTATCCTACTTGTGGTATGCAATGTGTTTTTTAGACACTATTCGATGTAGGGAACTTTGGGTATACGTAAGTTACTGGAATAGTTTAACCAAGTCCAAACATGTTACTTATAGTGAGTTTTTTGCAACAGACCACCATTTATCAAACATCACAATGTGTTCTACAAACTAATGAAGCAGCAAAGGATTCAGCTATACGTTTTTTATATTCATACTTCATTGTTAGTATTACATTTAACATTATCACAAAACAACATCTCAAAAAGTACTTAATAATAAAAAGAACACTTATATAGTGCCATACATCTAAATGAATCCATTTGGAGGCACTTGATAGATTTTGAAACTAGTACAAGCTTTGAATCTGTATCTTGAATAATAAGTACTTGTTTTCTTGACAGATGCCCATAGTGTTGAAAGTTGAAACCCACAAATATGTCAAACTGGAACTGTAATGGAATATTTTGTATGTATTAATTTTTTGTCACAATATTTGATCATAATGATGGCCCATATCATCAATAAACGTGTTACTTATTTATGTACTATATGTGCACAGGACTGGCACAGACCCAAATTGTAATACAGTTAGATTAAAATGTGTCACAGTGTGAAGTGAATCAACTGAAAGAAACATTGAAAACTGGTGTGTGAATTTGACTAATGCATTGGCATAGTCTGCCATGTAGTCTTATTTATTTGTGAATTGTTTCTCCATATGAATAAACTGTTGATATATTTCATGTTGGCTTCAGTATTACAAATCAAATTATGAACAAGGACATGCAAGACACTACAGATCGCATTGTCGTTGCCAAAAATGGGATAAGAAGGCACCGAGTAATTCATTCTACCTTTTGGTCAATATAATCTTACTTGTCCAGGGTTTTTATTTTCACTGTACACTCAATATATATATATATATATATATATATATATATATATATATATACAGTATAGTGCAATGTCCATAGCTGAAATTTTCATAAACCCCATTCGCTTCTGCATACAGTGCAGGCTGGTATAACAAGTCTGTTGCCTTTTCCAAGTCTCCCCCCTGACCACAACGTGAAGTGACGTTATGCGGCTAATCGAATCAATTGATATGTTCTGAAAGTTCACTTATTTGCATTAGTTGATAATAAACAACCGTTATCTTCTAATTATTGTTATACTGGCAAAACTTTGTTTTATCAATATCGCATCATGAATTTTGTGAATTGGTTCATTGGTTTGTGAAGGTAATAATTATGATTGTAAGACTACATTTCATGTCTTAATAAAACACACACAATATATATATATATATATATATATAACATTTTTATTATATTAAAAACTCCTGTCTACATTTTTATATAAATTAAGCAAGTTGCTTGAACACTTTTAAATAGGAATTAAACAACTGTATAAAAAAGATGCACACGTCCTGTCAAGAATAAAAGCAAGTTTATTAAGAAAATGATCAAAAATGGTTTGATGAAAATCATAGACATAGTATTTTACGAAGATAGAATGAACCTGACCATTTGAGGTGGGAACAAGTATAATTGCTCTATTTAAGTTTGAAATAGTTGTTGCTAGAATAATTATTCGATACCTGTTGAACTACGTAGTACTTACCTACTAGCTATTGGTCGAATCAACGCAAATCATACAATGACAATAGACCGCCTTCCAAGTTCCAACACCGCCCTGTTGGTGCAAACCGTTTCGAAGTCGTCACTCATACACATAGTCTAAAAATAGGTCATTGGTCAAAAACTGTATATTCAATTCTAACTTGCACTACACTGTTATCAATAAGTGAGCATATCGCAACTAAAAATATAAATTATTAATTGTCAAATAAGTACTACTATCAATGTGTTATTTTTTGTATTTATATTATAATAGCCAATAATAACTAACATTGTACTATTATGTAATATCTGCCATATTCCACGTGTTGTATGTAAATAATTCTTAGGGGTATACAAATACAAGAGTTTCTTCAGTATACCCCTTTTTCTGACATACTCATTCTGATATACCATATACACTGTATGTATCTTTTGTTGGAAAAATAAACATTTACTTACTTACTTACTTACTTACTTTACTTACTTAGTCGGTAATGTAGGCATCTGCAAGGTCTGTCATATGGTGCTGTATGGCAGCTATCTCCCTACATCATAGCGATTCGATATGCGTCGACATTGGGACGCAGTGTCTACACAAACACCATGCGACATTATTAAGTCGCGTAACGTCTTCGTCGTCGATAGACCAACTGTCACTGTCCGACTCCCACAACTGAACCTGATCCGGGGCCGGACATTATCGGACCGTGGATCGCACACTGGGTGAAACCCGTATCACCCATATGGCACAGGCCCTTTGACTGTGTGTGTTTCAACCGTACCAACCGTAATTTCCGAGTGACTAGTCGAACTAGTCTTTATCTGTCGCATCGATTTTTTCCCAAAGTGATACGGAAGTTTAATAACTCGTCTCTACCAAAATCCTTCGACGTCTTTGTCAACAACAAAATAAAAATAGTTCCGGTATGCGCGCGCATCTAATATTCTGACCTTTGCTTTGAAAGCACCGCCCCCTTCTGGCAACTAAATTCTTCGTTCGGGAAGTGTGACGTTAACAGCGTTTTCATTGGTTATAAATCGTTGCCATTTAATTTCACCTTTTTTTATTTCGAACGCTTATACAAATTATTTGTTGACCTATAGAACACCTATCGTGTATAATAGGGCACCATATCTTTGTTTTCGCAAATAAATGTCTACTAATGAAGTAAACAACAACAACAAAATAAATTTAACATGGATTAGATAGGAGTAAATCAAACCACTCGTTTGGAACAAAGATGGCGATACGCAGTGCTCTATAGCGACGACTTAGGCATCGAACAAAATAGTTTTTTCAGTTTTTCTTATAAATGAGTACGTTTCTGTTACCATTAATGTATACTTATATAGTATATATTTCAATATGTAGCATGAAATAGCTGCATTTCATTTTCCCTTTAAAGTCAACAAAACAAGGCCAAGTCATTACTTCGCATGTCACAATGGCGTCTGTCTCGCAGACTCTGCTTGCTGAAAAGGTTATTACTTGTCATATGATTAACAATGTGGTCTTTAATGCATTTGCATAATATACTCGTTACACTTACAGGTATGTAATTTCCTGCCTATTTTCGGCTTCCCTTTTTATATATTGCTGAAATCCTTCCGTTTCCATTCCTTTGGTAGCTCATAAAGCCCTGGGCGGGCTGGCAATCTGAGCACGCACCCGCCCCGCAACTATGTCATTTGACCCGCAGCCCGCCCCGCATATTACAACTCAGCTCGCAGCCCGCCCCGCCCCGCAGATTTTGCCACATCCTAGCCCGCAGCCCGCCCCATCTCGCAGTTACTTGGCCCGCAACCCGCCCCGCACCGCAGTAATTAGTCAAAAGCCAGCCCGCACCCGCCCCGCAGCCCACAACAGGTGACATGGAATCATTAAAAATAAATCATCTTTATTAATCGTTGTTGTTTACAATATTAACAAATGCATGGCGCTGGGTGACAACCATGTCGTACTTGGAATTCCATCTTTAAGAAAAATAGAACCCTTGTCATTATAATGTAAATGCCTGATGGTGATAAGCAGACCTGGGGCAAAGCAAAGGTACGAGTACACATTTTTTTCGTATTTTAAAATTATTAATTAATTTAACTGATATAACTCAGCACAAGTGAATATGCACTGGCAGTTGATCATTTTTTATGAAGAACAATGAAATTCACGCCGCTGGCAATAATTTCAGTGGCATCCTATGATCTTATAATCTATTTGCCATTGTACTGCATGAACACGAGTTGTTCAGAGGTTGAGTCTGGTGCACAAAGGCAGTGTTGCAATTTGCAATCTGCTGATATTAAAAGTTTGCAATTTATATTTTCTGATCGTAAACTACTGATTGTTGAGAGGGTGTTCACATGTCTACATAACGGGCTCAAAATCCCCTCTGGACCAGGCTACTGGCACCGGATTATACTAGCGTAGAAGGCAGTTTACAGAGGAAGACTGGCAGTTCTTGTTCTTAGCAGTTAGCACTGTCAGCCAGTGCCAAGTGGCATGATCTCCAGTCTCCACACAACAAAGGCATCACCTGTCTAACTGATGGGGTAACTGCTCTTTATGGACATCCTGGTGGCTTAACTACACAAACAAATTGATGGCCTAAACTGATACTTCCTCCTGGAAGAAGCCACTAATCACACCTGACTGAAGCTGCCAAGGCAGGCCAGCACATGTTATCATAACACTGTTTAAACACAAACAAAAGGGCAATCCGGTAATCCCCAATTAACTAGCTCAAAGAATGTCCCACCTTTGAGTAACTGGTGACCATTAATGAGTTACAAAAATCAGCCCGCAGTAGCCCGCATGTAGAAATTACTAGCCCGCAGACCGCCCCGCCCCGCAGTGACCTGACCCGCAGACCGCCCCGCCCCGCACAAATTGAAACTTAACCCGCACCGCACCGCAACAACAACAAAAATCCAGCCCGCGGGCTGCGGGCCAAAACCTGCCCCGCGCAGGGCTTTAGTAGCTCACCCATAGCTAGAGAATTATTAAAAGGTCTAGCTAATGGTATACATAATTGGGTCGATACTTCTTTTGGGAATCTATGGTGCATACAATGTGGTCCTACTGATTTACCCATATTGAGAAAATTTTTCTTTTTCTTTAACTATTTCCTCCTCAATAGTTATATTTTCCATGCTGTGTTTTAATTCCACCGGCGGGATGCGGGGGATGTAACCATATGGTTCTACCTTGAAAACACTTGAGAAAAGTTACCTAAGACATTTGCCTTTTCCCTGTAAGAATTTATTTGCCAATGTCGAAGTCGTGTCATTGGGATATATGTTCAAATCTGAAACACGTTCCCTACTTTTTGTTTTGGAATTCATGTATTTCCATACTGCTTTGGGGTTTGACTTAGCTTCTGATGCTAACTTTGTTTCACATTCCTTCTGGATCTTCCTTGTTAATTTACGGAGTTGGGTTCTATTCCTACAGTACTCATTGTCATTATTGTTGCAATAGCGTTGACATAAATAAAACGAATTTTGACATCAACAAAAACAACATAGTCGTAGATATTGTTCGGTAAGCACTGTTCAGACCCTCGCCAAATCAGCGAAAGTCTTCACTTTACGTTTTTGTCGGTCTTTACGTACCTTGATGTAAACACAACAAAAAGAAAGTGTGAGTGGTGAGAGCTCGTTGCCTCTCCAATCACTTTATTCCGATGTTCATCATTGATGTTCGTACTCCGCGGGCTTCTATAGACACATCCTATGAGAAAGTTTTTGTTTTTATTTAATTCGATTTCTACCCACACTGACTCCAGAAAAAGTGTCTCCAAAGACAGAAAGGTGTATCTTTGTGTAATTTATGTGTGTACAGGACTACTCCTCTTCCTTGTTTGTCTACTGTATTATGGAATAAATCGTATTCACTTAATACCAGTTCTGCTGGGCTTAATAAGTATTTCAGTTGTTTTGTTTTATCTCTGTGACCCCTACAATCATGCATTTGTTTTCTTGAACTCTAATGTTGAACTCCGTGAGTTTATTTATTGAACTATCTGCATTTGTGTGCAGACATTTTAGTTGTTTCTGTGTATAATTTATGTAGTTTACATTAGTTTTCTGTTTTGTCGTTCTTAGAATCTTTCCTCCTCACCCTTTGTGGGCTTGATTTTTACAATTGTCCTGGCCCATGGTGGGCCTCTCACTATGTATGTGCACTTCCCCAAGTCTCTACTCTCCTTCGCCCTTGCCTCTTCTAGTAGTTTTTCCTTCCTCTCTCTCTCTTTGCGTTTGGTCATGTTAAATGCGGAGTCATTAATATTTTGGGTCAGCCTCCTTAAAGTTTGAAAGGTTTCAGAATAACTTTACATTTTTGTCTGTATCTTTCACAATTACCTTAAGTAGTCTTGGTTTGTTGTTACTCTCTCCGGTTGTTTTTCCCTAACCTGATCACGTTCTCTACCTCTGTATGCACATGTAGATTTTGGTGGCATACCTCATTGAACAGCCCCTCAACTAACTCCATGTCTATCTTGATTCTTTGATCTTTTATATTGGTTTCTGGTTCTAGTGCATTGAAGAAAACGACGTTTGCTTTGCTGAAATAATTTCAGCTATTTCTTTAAATGTGTCCAGCAACACCTCGTTGTTAACGCTGTCGTTGATATGGGTATGGATGGCATTCTCGGTTGGTTGATTTGCAATGAATTGCCTACTTACAATTTTTATAAATTCTTTATCGTCTCATTTGTCCTGTAGTTTTTTCTACAGCCTCTAGTCGTGCATTTATTGTTTCAAGGTACACAGTTCACATATTTCCTTGATTAATGTCTAATTTTGAGTGTTTTTCTATTTTTGGTTTCCATCCGATACAAAACTACAAGCATCCTGGTTTTCGCATGGCTTCATACTCTCCTGCTTTGAATTTCAAACAGTTAACGCTGTAATGCTGTTCTCAGTACTCACACGCTAGTATTTAGATTTTTGAAGATTTTTTTACAATCCTCACATTTCCATGCCTCACCTGATTATTATTAGCGAGCTTCGTGGCTACTGCTTGGGCATACCCTCTGCTATCTTGAATGTCACACATTTTTGAAGTAAATTCATGGTTGTTATAGTTTTGGTATAATGTTTATTAATCCAATCTATATGTGCGGTACTTTAAAACTATCCATATGATAATAAATTCTAACGTATTAACAGTCCAATTTCGAGCTTGTTCCCACATATCACAACAAAATTCAAAAGGTATTTTTGCGAGCTGTTGTACAGTACAGTGCCTACGTGCTGATGGTACAAGGCGTCTGTGCAGTCGATGAGAGAAAACCTTAGATTTATCTGCTCCAACCCAGGGATACTCTGGGTATCATAGACGTCTTGGTGAAACTAGCCTGTTAGTGGTAATAGTATACAAAAGCTGGTAGTGCAGATCTAAGAATATTGACTTAGCGAATTTGTTTATGTTTTCTGCCGGAAGTAAGAGGGCCTAGAAATTGGCGGGAAAATACTAGTTGCTGCTTTACAATTTAAAAGGGCGATTTATTCTGATCAACTAGTAATTTAAACATAACAACATGTGGGGTCAATTAGTGTGCAATGCATTACTGATGGGGGTGAAATACTATTTCTCAGCTGGAAAAAAACAAAGAAAAATGATTACTTTATGCGAAGCCGCTAACATAAACAAACCGCCGCCTAACCGTCTCACAGGATTATATGAGTCAGTGTAGTAAATCAGCGTCAGCACTGATGATGTCAGGTGAGTAGGTGTAGTTACCAATCTGGAATTCGTCGTAACCTAAGTTATGTTGTTTGTCGTATAGTGTCCACTACTGTGAGAGGCATAGTCCTTTTCCTCATCAGTGTCGTTGCCTGTATCAGATTCATAATTACCAGGTGAGATTATGTATTTATTGTAGCCTCGCTATAATGCGTACCTCCAAGCACATTTAGGCATTCATAAACATGCACGTAAGCAAGTACACTCTCACGCAGATGCGCATGTAACACATAACACCACGCACCACGCACCACGCACCACGCACCACGCACCACGCACCACGCACCACGCACCACGCACAACGCACCACGCACCACGCACCACCCATCACACATCACGCATCACACACTATTTGCACGCTGACACACGCACGTACACACACACACGAACATTCGCACGTATGTGAGCGATCGCGCACCCACCACATACCGCGGCATATTGTAAAATAGCGAGGCAGCGAGAAAGGTCCTCATTCTTTCGACACAGTTTTAATTGCTCTACCTGCAACGTTTCGTTTAAAGGTGGTGGGTCTTGCATTTTAGCATTTGAGTTTTAATTAAACATGCTCTGATGTTGATTTGTTGTACAATTCGAAAACGAAAACAAATATTGAATATAAGAAAGACAAAAGAGAGGTACGGCGCTGGCTTGAATTGCACAAATGCGTGTACAGCAGACCTCAATACAAGTGAATCATAAAACCAAGAACTGTTCTCACGTAAGCGATCACAAACATTGACTGTCATTTTATATCTTTAGTTTGTTAGTAAAACTAATCACGCATACCTTGTACATTTGCTAAACCATTACACTGCCACTCATCCGCTTGCAATCTAACCAGATTGTTGCTGCTCAAAAAAAGAACAGTTGCCTAGTCGTAATGGACACAGTGCATGTGCTTTTGATTAATACATTTGTCTATCACTCCTAAACTGATTTTAATGATTTATTGTATGCAGTGGCAATGTGGTCGCCTAGACACATAATTATGTATTTTGAGTCACGCATGGATTTTCCGTTTTCACCTGAACATATTGGCATATTGGGAATGAATAAATATGTGCAGATCAATGTTATGCGTGTGTGTATATGTGTGTGTGTTTGTGTGTGTGTGTATGCGCGCGCGCGCGTGTGTGTGTGCGTGTGTGCGTTTTTGTGCGTTCGTGGGTTTGTGTGTGTGTGTATGTGTGTGTTTATATGTGTGTGGGGGTATGTATGTGTGCGGATGCCCTATATATACGATAATTACATAAATTGGATATCGAAATATTTGTAAACTTGTCTTTTTTCGTGATATGTTTATAGATTGAACATGTTTTAGTTTCCCCCATGCACTGTAGTATTATTGATGAAGAAGCTTCATACTCGAAATATAAACATGTTTTTGTGATATTGCTACCACAGAATTATTGCGTGCCTGGATTAATAGTATTGACCAGTTAAATCGATTGTAGTTTTGTGATATTAGGTTGATTCATGATTGAACATGTATCAGTACAATGGGTACAGGACGTTCTGCATTGATACCACAAAAGACTGATGTAAATCTCACTACAGTTGAAATGGTTTATAATTCCGGTCATGTCCCATGTCCGACTTGAAGTGAACATAGACGTATGCATTTCTGTAAGCAATCAGCATTTACCTCCAAACAAATCACAAATAAGGGCAACTAACAACCGATAGTCATACTTTACAGAAGACAGTGTTTTCCGATATGTGACGAAAAGTAATAAACAAAATCTGCACATCTGCTATTAATAATAATAATAATAAACTTTATTTACAAACCATCAAATCCGGGACTAATGGGGCTAAGTATATATATATATATATATATATATACACCTATGCATAGTAAAATTACGGGTACATGCAATGATAAAAAATAAACGATTACCAAAAGTGCTGAATAGCAGAACATACTGGATAAAATGTAAATTTAAAAGAAAGTATAAATTACATTAAATAAGTTGATTAGATACTAAAATGTGATTCTGAGATAAATCAGACTAAACATTTATTTAAACTATAAGCATGAATAATACAAAGGTTAAATGATGTATGATTCTATTAGTTTGAGAACAGAAATGTCTTCAATAATTTTCCAAACTGCCTCGTGTTCTCAATCGCGCGTAGTTCCAGAGGCAGAGAGTTCCACAATGTCGTTCCAGCACATGCAAACGTCCGGCGACCATAACGTTCTGTGTTCACGCTTGGAACGTCCAAAAGCAGACTACCGCCAGAGCGTAGGGTCCTGCTTGACGATGCAGCAGTGACGCGAGGTACACTGGCGTGCCTGCATACAGTACCGTATGTATAACCATGAATAAATTGTACTCGATGCGCTTTCTCACTGGGAGCCAGTGTAGGTGTTGTAGGACCGCAGTGATAGATCGCCGGTCACCTCGTCGAAGTTGCATCACAACACGAGCGGCTGACCGTTGGACTCTCTCTAGACGGTACATCAGACGGTCAGGTATACCAAACAGCATCGCATTTCCATAATAAATTCAAGTGCATGGACAACACAAGACATTTGCAGACACTGGTCATCATTGCCTCTCATACCCGAGCAATTCTCGAGAGATTAATTTCCTTTCCATTTTACTCAAAGGAATACGGCTAAATTGATTATTACACACACATGTATGCTTGCACGCACGCACGAATGCAAATACACACACACACACACACACACACACACACACACACACACACACACACACACACACACACACACACACACACACACACACACACACACACACACACACACACACACACACACACAGACACACAAGCACACAGGCACACAGGCACACAGGCACACAGGCACACAGGCACACAGGCACACAGGCACACAGGCACACAGGCACACAGGCACACAGGCACACAGGCACACAGGCACACAGGCACACAGGCACACAGGCACACAGGCACACAGGCACACAAGCACACAAGCACACAAGCACACACACACATAAACATATGTCCGCACGTACACACACGCACTCGCGCACACGCGCACAGGCGAACACGCACACACGCGCACACGCGCACACGCGCACACACGCACATACACAAGCACGCACATCAATTTGGTCTTACTGGTCTTCCTGGACGTTACAATATTTATGATATGTTTTCGTTCTATGATGGCTTTTAAAATATATATTTGCCATGAGCGCATTATTGGCCCGGTATTAGCGCTATACAAGACATCCTTGTCATGATATCCTATAATTAGCATAATGATGTTGCTTAGTCTATATATTATACTAATACTGGTTATCCATTCGTAGATATTTGAACACAGCGTACTTATTTAATTTGCCTAACTAGAGTGTTGTTTTATGCCGTGGTCAACAAAACGTAGATTAATCTGTGACAAGTCTGTCAGCTGTCTAGTGTGTTTGAACACTCCTTCCAATTAACAATGTAACCTACTGGTTGCAATTTGTATACTGCAAGAATACACACACTGCGAAGATCTGTTCAACGCCCAGAGGCCCATACGAAGGACATCGTACCAGCTGTACAATTTCACTAGACAATAAGCTTATAAGGAAACTGCATAATTAATTAGAATCACATAGCTAAATTGAAGGAACGTTTTAAAAAAACCGCCGTGTATCACCGAGAACACTGTTTTTCGTGACACACCGGCTCAAATGTCTCAATAGCGCGTCCTTGTTGCGTTTTCCGTATGGAAGATCATTGTTATTCAGCTAAATAAATTCTAAAGACTAAAATCGGTTCGATTACTTGAACTAGTTGCACTAAATGTTTGTACGATTAAATGCTATAACACAATCTACTAACATGTTTAATGTAGAAGAAAACGGCAGTTTTTATAACCATTTTGTTGTGATCATTGGCACGAAACGAATCCTAGACGCCGTAAAAGCGTATTGGAGATCAGAAATACTGGTTTATGTCGGTGAATATGAACGTTTAGAAAATGAGAACAGTTTTTAAAGTTGTCAACTACGTCTATGAATAGGCCAACTGTGATAATATAGGCCTACTTGCTTCATCTGATTTTTTAAACGATTATTCGGTTAATACATTAGCATCGAACCGAGGAAAAACCCCACCCCATATATAGGTTGGGGAAACATGAGCATATCATATAATATTTGTGATGTGCCTACCTCATTACCTGTTAAACGTAATTATTTATAGGCGGGCATATATACACACTACACGTTTATAAGCTGATACACACACATACCCTCAGAGAGAGATATATATATATATATAAATATATATTTATACATATGCTTATAGGCATAATAGACACACGTATATATATATATATATATATAATATATATATATATATATATTTAATATATATATATATGTATATATACATGTGTATATTATGCCTATTTGTCTCAAATAACAATTGGTTTAGCACTTGTGAATTACGTATTTGGGGTTAACCAAATAAACATCTTCTTATGTTGTTCTCCTTATTCTTCTCTCTTATTCTTCTTTTTTCTTACGGAGACTAGAACATGTTATGCTCTCATCGAACAATTCCCCCCACTATACTCAACAACATCCGTTGCTCTTGCTAATATCATGCAGCGGCCAATCCTGCCAACTTAATTAATTATGTTAATGTCGCAAACAAGCGGTGTTTCTAAATATAAGTTATTATTTAAATGCGTGTATACATGTAAACGAGCAATGTTGCTTGTGTCAGTGAGTTGCACATCTTTGAAGAAACACTATCTACATATATTACTGAACAGTCTTTGTGTTGCATCCCATTAGAGGTACGTGGAGAGAATGATTCGCTTACATGTCGATTTGCTATATGCAGTGTTTTATAAGGGATTTTAATTATCCACTGCACGAAATCATACGCCAATATAAATAAATGAAAATGTTCTTGTTTGATTAAGCGCCTTTCCCGTTTAGTAATTGAGTCATATTGTAATTGTTAACAGTAACGTTTAAAACGTTGTATGCATTAACATTAACACTGAGACCTTTTAGTTTTAATTAAGCATTATATGTGAGCATGTAATGTAATGGTACGTAAATATAATATTTGTATTTATAGACGCCACAGCGCTGTTTATCATTGTATTAAAATCAGAAACAATTGTCCAGTAAACGAGGACAAAAGACAACAATACTTACGGAATAGTGTACGTTAGCTATCAAGAAGTGGAAGTAATCGTTATCACAATAGATTATAAATTGATGGAACAAAATGTCTACATATTATGTACATACTAGCAGCGTGAATCAGAAGGTCGTATTACGCGTAAATACAAATAGTTAACTCTCAATACGTCAGTGGCTTCACGATCCACATGTCATCTCCATGGGCGCTTTTATGTGGATGATAATTTTCTTAAATTGTATTTTATGTTGTCTTTCCGGTTACTAGTTCAATTGTCATGTTCCCCCGAAACGCAAAAGCGATCAGATAATTAGCAAATGTTATTGTTCAACTATTATTTAGTTCCTCCAAACGGATTTATTTCATAAATAACAGTTACTGTTTGGTTAGGTCAAGATGATATTGAATTCGGGCTTCACGCCTTTTTCTTATGCACAAAGAAACAATAACATTAACAAAAAATGTCTGGAAAATTGTATATGAATACGATTGATAATCTTGTCAAATATGTTGTTTCTACTAAAGGAAATGTCATCATAACAAGGTCGAAAACATAGCCACTTTCCTGAAACGTAAAGTACACGTTAAACGATAGTTTATTAGTACAAAAGTTACGATAGTTTATTAGTACAAAAGTTACATTATTGACGGTAGAGAGGGGGGTGGGAGAGCTGAGAGGAGAGAGAGAATGTGTGAGTAGGCGGACTAATAATTATAATGGTAATAACAATGCAAGTCAATTACAAAACACGATGACGAAAGTGGAAGGGAGTAGGCGAATTAAACCGAAGAGCGAAAAGAAAGTCAAAAACAGCAAGACAAAACTAAAGCATGACGTTGAAAATGATTGGATTAGGCGAACTATACCAAGTAACAATTGGATTAGAAAAAGTCAGCGAGACAATAATAAAATAACATTGCAATACACGTCATCAATGCAGGACGTACTATGTTGAAATAATACACCGTTATCAAGCAATAGTGTTGTTGTTATTTTTGTATACTGTTGTTTGTTAATAGGTTTGATAAACATGAACGAATGGATACGAACGTACGTCGTATTGTTCCTGCTGTGCTCAGAAGTGGTCGCAGAGCTGGTTCTTTCATGTATGTAACATCATTGGACATATTGCCATAACATTTTGCTTTGTTTACTTAAAGCACATTACACAACTTGCAAATAAACGAAGAACATGTGCACACTGCTAACAACAGTGTAGCCAGCTTTTTGGATGGACAATTATAATTTGATATAAGTAATTATGTAATTTATGTGATACGTGATTGTGAAGTTCATCATACTGCATATTACAAATCATTTTCATTTGTCAGCTTTGCCAGTCATTTTACCTTTCTCTCGTGGTATTTCGAAGACTTTGTGTTGTTTTCGTTAGACTATTCCGCCATCTGGCCTAATAATCTGATTAAAATAGCGGTGTAACGGGTCAAAAGTACATATGTACAAACGATTTGTGTTTACACAAGGCGTGTGCGCGCGCAAGGGACATCTACAACTTGACCTAATGCCTTTGACGCCTGACCGTTAATTGCGTTGTCCTTCCAGATGTATGGCATAATGCTCCATTTTTTATAGTCTGTGTTTTCCTATTCTTGTTATTGTGTTGATGCAGATAACTGCACTGTACAAGGCACACGTACATATATGTTTAATATATGTAAAATAAACGTAAGGGGTTAAAAATTTAATTTTTTTAGAACAAAAACGTTTATTTATGGCATGATGACCACTCCGCCCGTTAACCTGAGAGCCATTGAAACATCACGAGAAAAATATAACAGGTCATTACAGTATTTTATTGTAACAAAACTAATTCAACTGTATTTATTTCAGCCATCGAACCTTCCTTATGTTCTGGACGCTTGACAAATGTCAGAGGAAATAGTTTCTCGGTGCCAACTACTGCGTCAAAGACGTGCAAGTGTCTTGTCACCATCGGTTTGTACGATATGTACACCTTCGCATTTAGCACGAACGTTGAAGAGAGTGACTATTCACCACGTGTGTGCATATCACCTATTGGTCAAGCGAAATATTCGCCGCTGACTGAAACTGTTTGTGTCAGCGGACGGGGCCAACAAGCGCGATTATGCTGCAGCACATTCATCTGTATGCACCCGCTGATAGATAAAGACGGACTGTACAAAGTAGAATTTTATGGTGAGTGTACACGGTGAAACAATAGTGTTCTGGTGAAACCTAGGAACTTTATCTTCGGCAAATTAATTTATGTTGACCTAAAACGGTGGAAGACAATATCGCGCTTCTTTTTGTATTACATAAGGGATGTTCCAAGGATAAGTTATGCAAACTAGCTTGTAAAGATCAATGTAATACCTGTAAAGAAAAATAAACATATGATTTAGTATCCTGCAAAACTAGCTTTTTAATTACGACGTTTCATCAGAACTACATCGGTGTGTATGTGAGTAGTATATAGGATAGGCACACCATAGCCCCGCCCCTTTTTAGACCTAACTACGTGCATAAAAAACGTCCTTATCAAAATCGGGAACCTAGTTATAAAAAAAAGATCAAAGGGTTTTGTGTAACCTGAGTGGAATCGGGAACCTAGTTATAAAAAACGTGATTGATGGCCTGTCACTTTTGAATGACAAAGCGCCATCTAGCGATTAATAACAGCGTCCCTAGTTACGTGATAACGCCATCTAGCGATTAACCCAGTTCACCCCTAGCGATCAACGTCCCAAACGATCAACGACTAGCGATCGAAGCGTGTATAACCGAGATAAAACCACTCATAGACGCCGGCGCCGGATTAGCTCTCCTGGGAGCGCGTACGACTAGGGATCGAAAGATTTCGGGTCCGAATCCGTACGTCGGCACCTTTTTAGTTTTAGACGCGTTATCTGTGACTATATAAGCGGTGTCGGTAGCGGTTTTATCGGTAGTAGTAGTCATGTTGTCATCATCGGAACGTATAAAGTTTGGCGGTTCGTGCTCCTTCTTGTCGAATATGTACAGGTGCCGATTGACGGCGTACGGTCGGGTCTTCCGATCCGTCGAGCACGCCTATCAGTATAGGAAAGCGCTATTCAACGAAGACCTCGCATGCGCCGCGTGTATCAAAAGAGCGCGATCGCCCTACGTAGCGAAACGACTCAGTTACGGTATTCGAAAAAAGAGAACGGGAACCGAATGGAACGTCGTTAGGGTCGCTTGTTTGAAGGGGCTGTTGATGAGTAAGTTCGGCGGGGAGTTGAAGGCCGAACTGTTGGCCACCGGGGTCGCCGAATTGGTGGAGTGGGTGCCGAGTAGGGAGGGTTTCTGGGGTACCAGGATTGGTGACGTTGAGGGCGAGAACAAGCTCGGTAAAGTGTTGATGGAGGTGCGCGACTTTTATAAAGACGCGTAAAAAACATCAGCCAGTATCAGTCGTGAAAATGGGCGGACCGTTGTTGAAGCATCCGTTTACGTGTATAGTATCAGGGCCTACGGGATGCGGTAAGACGACGTTCGTCGACCGTCTGATACGAGGCGCTATGATCGATCCGGCGCCCGAAAAAGTCCTGTGGTGTTACGGGCAGTGGCAGACCGCCTACGCGTCTATGTCTCCGGAAATAGAGTTCGTAGACGGCCTACCGACTACGACGTATTTAGACGGTAAAAAGAGGACGCTTTTAGTACTCGACGACCTCATGGAGGAAGCCGATAGCGGGGTGACGGCGTTATTTACTAAAAAAAGTCATCATTGTAATACGTCGGTCGTACAACTCCGACAGAACATGTTTCCGAAAGGGGGAGAAAACCGCACAATCAGCCTGAACGCCCAATACCTAGCGCTATTTAAGAACCCCCGAGACGTTGGTCAAGTAGGTCACCTAGCGAAACAGATGTATCCGGGAGAGGTCAAGTACATGATAGAGTCTTTCAAAGACGCGACGTCGACGGCGTACGGCTATCTCTTCGTCGACCTGAAACAGGAAACGGAAGAGTACATGCGCCTGCGTACGTGTATATTTCCGGACGACCCCCTTCAGTACGTCTACGTACGGAAGGGTGGTGGTCAACTATAAGTAGAGAGGGACGTCGCCGCGTACGCATTAGTCGGTATGACGTGAAGACGCGCGGTGGTAGCGGCGAAGCGACGACCGAAGGTGGCGACGACGTTATCGGAGCAACGCCTGAAGAGACACATTCTCGACCTGCAGTTGATGGATAGAAATAAGCGGAACATAGATCTGCGAAAAGCCGTTCTCGCCCACTCAGAGGTCGGTCTCATATGTAGTCTATGCGATTGCGCGTACAATATCCTGAGAGGGAACGTGAAGGTGTCGCCGAAGCAGAAACGCGTGTTGACGAAATACAGAGATCACCTGCGTGACTTGGTCAACAAACGAATTCCGGTGAAGCGGAAGCGAGCCATCTTGCAAACGGGGGCGGGTGGTTTTCTGACGGCCCTGCTAGCGCCGTTAGCGAGCACCGTTCTCCTGCCACTACTCAAACAGTTCATCGGGGGGTTAATCGATGCAGTACGCGAAGAAGATGGCGTTGGTCGACCCGCGATTGGTGGAAAGTCTCCTTCAACCGCAGCAGCCGTCGTCGAGCAGCACGCCCCGATCACGTGTACTGAGTAGTCTGGACAGCGACATGAAAGATATTTTAGAGCGATCGGATTTATCCGAACGCGATAAGGTGGTGTCGTACAATCAGCTGCTGAGTCGCTACAACACGATAGAGGCGGCTCGAACGGCGCAACCGGTACGCGTGTCGATGGTCAACGCCGACGGCGGCGAGCTACCACAGACCACGGCGGCGGCGGCGCCATCGTCGGAGGCCGTAGAGCGCGAAATCGTAGCCAGCATGCCGAAAACGCTGAAAGGGAAGGCGAGTCTACTTATCGCGAAAATGAAAGCCGATCCCTTGTGTCGATGGAACGAACGCGGCGAATTCGTGTACGACGGTAAAACGATCGCGGGGAGTAACATGGTCGATCTAGTGAACGATCTCATGCGAACGAGAACGAAGACGACGCAGCCCTTAGGATGGCGCGCTTTCGGGTTGAGTATGAAGGGTATGAACATTCCTATGGAGTTCGTCGGCAACCCGCGCTATCGGGAGTACATGGAGCGACGGCGGCGGCGGTCAAGAGAAGGGGAGGCGGAGACGGGATCGTTCAGTTCAGCGGGGAAGGCGGTGCGAAGACGACGTTCTAGAAAGAGAGCGTTGGACGAGTGGGAATCGATGTGACGATGCCGTCGATACAACGAACGGTCGCCGTCGTCGGTATCATCGTCATCGCGGTTATCGCTCTCTATATAATAGTCGTCGTTCGTTGGTCGTCGTCGTCGTCGTGGTCATGGTGTCCGGGTGGAGTCGTCGTCCAAAACGAAACCTTCGAAAACGAAACGACGACGACGACGACGCTGAACTGAATGAACTCTACTTCGATCCGAAACGGGCGGGAAGTTACGGAGGTGTCGACGCGTTGCACCGGGCGTCGAAGGGGGGACGACGACGACCGGATGTCGAGAGGTGGCTAGCGGCGCAGGACGCTTATACTCTACACAAACCGGTTAAAAGACGTTTCAAACGACGTTGCGTCATCGTGGGCGGTCAAAACCAGCAGTGGCAAGCTGATCTGGTCGATCTGACTAGGTTAAAAAAACACAACGACGGTATAACATTTCTATTGACGGTCATCGACGTGTTTTCGAAGCGGGCGTGGTGCGTTCCGTTGAAGAATAAGTCCGGCGCATCGCTCGTCGCGGCCTTCGAGCGTCTGCTGAACGATGCGCCGCCGCCGAACGCGCTGCAGACCGATAAGGGGACCGAGTTTCTGAATCGACCCCTGCAAACGTTCCTAAAGAGCCGCGGCGTTCATCATTTCGTGACGTATAACGAGGAGACTAAAGCGAGCGTCGTGGAACGATTCAATAGGACTTTGAAAACGCGCATGTGGCGTTATTTTACGAAACACGAGACGCTGCGCTACGTAGAGGCGTTACCGGATTTCGTGCATTCGTACAACAACGCCTATCATCGAAGCATCGGTAGGACGCCGGCGAGCGTCGACGCGACGAATCAGGAGGACGTATGGCAACGCCTGTACGGCGGCGGCGGCGTCGGTAGGGGGAAAAACCGAAACTTCGCGAAGGAGATCGCGTGCGTATCAGTAAGACGAGGGGTCAATTCAAAAAAGGATACATGCCTAACTGGAGCGAGGAGCTCTTCACCGTCGTAGAGACGCATCCGTCCGAACCGCCCGTTTATCGCCTGAAGGATGACGCGGGGACACCGGTAGAGGGCGCCTTCTACGAACAGGAAGTACAACGCGTAGTCGTTCCGAAGGACAAACTGTATCGAGTGGAGGCGGTTCTGCAGCGGCGTCGTCGTCGCGGCGGCGGGTCGGAGGCGCTCGTGAAATGGAGCGGTTACCCGGCCTTCTTCAACAGTTGGATCGACGCCGCGGCGCTCGTGGACCTATAGCATGTGTTGGACGCGTCACGAGGAATGCTGGCGACTGCACGAGTCGTGCTTATGCGGGGGAACGTCGCTCCTCCCGTATAAGGGGCCCTGCTGTACCCGCAGACCGCAGTGGCGCTATGGAGGCGAGGGACGAGCAGCAGCCGAAGAAGAAGAAGACTACCAAAGAAGACTCCGTCGACGCCGCTACTGGTTCAGAGAAGCCGACGACGACTACCAACGAGGACTCCGTCGACGCCGTCGAGAACGCCGACGACTCCACCGTCCACGAACCCGATCCATGGCGGCTCTGCGGTAACGAATGCCCAAAAGCCGAAATCGTATTCTTCTGTCAGGTCATCGTCCTGTACTTCGTCATCGCCGTTAGTATATACAATCTGACGCGGGGGCAAGGCGACTCCAATCTGTGGACGGCGCTGTTGAGCAGCTGTCTCGGTTACCTGCTCCCGAGTCCGTCTATGAGCGGCGGCGGTCGACGACGACGAGACGATGGCGGTATCGTCTGACTTTTACCTGACGCTACCGAGCAACGCGTCTATGAAGCGGTACCCCGAAAATACGATGACGCACTACATCACGACGCTGCCGCGCCGTTTCGACCTGCCCGGCGGAGAATGGGAATGCGGACTGGTGACGCTACAGTACCCGCACACGTGGTACAAGGTGAGAGAGGCGGATGCCACCTTCTACCTGTCGGCGCCACGAGGTGAGGTGGGTCTTTTCACGACCGGGGACGGTATCGGGGTATACCGACAGGGTACGATTGCTCACGGTTTCTACAACAACGTTTTCGTGCTACTGCGCGAGATCAACGAGGCGCTAAGGAAATTGTGGACCAATAAGGTGAGGGTGTATCTAGAGTACAACGGTGTCTCTAACCGAATGACGCTGCGTATGACGGCGGGTGTCGCCTTTACCCTACCCGATACGAGCCGTCTGAAGAGCGTGCTAGGTTTCCATAAGAACGTTATCGTAAGTCCTCCGATGATGGGCCCCGAACCGGAAGTCGTCGTTATCGAGACCACCCCCGCCTCGTACACATTCGCGTACGAAGGTCGAAATACGGTGGATATGAAGGCGGGCGTCAACACTCTGTACGTGTACACGGATCTCGTGGAATCGCGCGTCGTCGGCGACGTGTACGCGCCGCTCCTTCGAAACATCGCCGTCTTCGGTACGAACGGTAGCGTTATTTCGGAAACGTTCGACCGCGTCCAATACGTGAAGCTGCTGCGGCATCAGGTCGACACGATCGAGGTCGATTTAAGAGACGATTGCGGTCAACCGATACCATTCGAGCGGGGAAGCTAGTGGCGACGCTTCACATCAGACGCTGTAAATCGAGATTGTTTTAACCACCATGCCGAACCCGTACGAGGACTACTACGTTCGACAGGTCGGCGGTCAACTACCGGTCTTCGTCGGCGGTCGGGGTCAACGAGGACACGGTCTGGGTAATATCTTCGGGAACCTCTTTCGAAGCGTCATGCCACTTTTTAAGAGAGGCGCTATGGCGTTGGGAAAACGCGCGCTCAAAACCGGCGTGTACGTGGCGCGGGACGTCTTCGGCGGCGGCAATCTGAAAGCGTCGGTAAAACGACGCGCGAAGGAGGCCGGCGTCGATCTTCTCGACGGCCTATTGAAAGGGCCGGCGCCGAAGAAGAGACGGTTGAAAAAAAATCCGCCTATAAAGAAGCAGCGTCGAACAGCGACGAGCGTCAGTAGACGGAAGAGAGGGCGTCGACCGGTCGATATATTCGACGCGTAACGATGGCGTTCGTAAAGACAGCGTGCGAGGGCGTAAAGGCCGAACTGGACCTGTTCACCGGACCGCTGACGCAGAAGAGCATCGAGAGCAGTCATTGGACCGTCTACCAACCGCTGACGGCTCTCGACGCCGGCGGTCCCATCGAGTTCCTCATTCCGGGGTCGGGTAACGACTATACGGACCTGGCGACCCTTCAAACGTGCGTCCGCTTCAAAGTGGTTCAGGGGGACGGTACCGATCTGGCGGCCGGCACCAACGTGGCGCCGGTCAACAATTTCCTCCATTCGATGTTCAGTCAAATCGATGTGTCGCTGAACGGTACGCTCGTGACGCCATCGACAAATACGTACGCGTATCGGTCCTACATCGAGACCCTGCTGAGTTACGGTACCGACGCGAAACGATCACATCTCACGGGGTCATTATGGTACAAAGACAGCGCCGGACACATGAACGCGCGCGGGGACGACAACACCAATTTCGTAGCGCGGCGCGATCTGACGGCGGGCAGCGTCGAGGTGGAGATGATGGGACACCCGCACGTCGACGCGTTTACGCTAAACCTCCTCCTACCGAGCGGCGTCGACACGAAAATACGCATGATCCAGTCGAAGGACGCCTTCGCGCTCATGGGCGCGGCTGCCGCGCCGGGGTGGCGTATCTTGATACGCTCGATTTGCCTGTTCGTCCGAAAAGTGAAGTTGAACCCGGAAGTCCAGCTGGGTCACATCAAAGCGTGGACTTTGGGAACGGCTAAGTTTCCGATGCGCCGCGTCGACTGCAAGTCGTTCTCGATAGCCGCGGGTACGCTATCGCACACGCACGAGAACCTGTACATGGGTGCGATTCCGAAACGCATAATCCTGATGATGATCGACAACGCCGCCTACAACGGAGACTACACTAGAAATCCGTTCAACGCGCAGCACTTCGACATAACCTTCCTCGCGCTCACCGTCGACGGACGTCAGGTGCCGAGCAAGTCGCTGCAGCCGGACTTCCCGAACCACCGGTGCATACGAAGCTACATGAATCTCTTCGAGGCCACCGGAAAGGCGGGCGAGGACGCGGGGAACGACATATCGCGCTCGGACTTCGAAGCCGGCTACACCGTCTTCGCTTTCGACCTGACCCCCGACTGTTCCGACGGGGATCATTTCAACGTCGTGCATCAGGGGAGCGTGGGCGCTGAAATGCAGTTCTCGACGCCGCTACCCCGACCGGTGAACGTCGTCGTGTACGCGGAATTCGAGACGGTGATGGAGATCGATCGGACCCGGAACGTCCTGTACGACTGTACCTCGTAACCATGGATACGTTCCAACTGCTGCGTCGCCTCGAACTCGACGCGTACGCTAAACGCATCGTCGTCGGCGTCGTACCTAAAGACGCGCTACTTACCACCACCACCACTTACCCGATGGCCTTCGTGTGCAATACCGACGACGGCGGCGAACCGGGGGAGCACTGGGTGGCCGTCTACGTCGATCGGCGAGGCGTCGGCGAGTACTTCGATTCGTACGGTCTACCGCCGCTGCACGCCGACTTCCGCGCCTTCCTGCACCGACACTGCGGCGACGCGTGGACGTACAACGACAAGAGACTGCAGAGCGTCGTCTCTAACGTGTGCGGACAATATTGCGTCGCCTACCTACTCCTCCGATGTTGCGGCATGCCGTTGACGACGTTCCAGAACCTATTCGGCACCAATCGGGTGGCCAATGACTGTCTCGTATTCGATTGGTTAAAGCCATTGCATTAACGCTTCGCTTTTACGTGTATAGTAGTAGTAATAAAAAACAACGACGATGAAATGTACGCACTTGTGTTGTTTTATTATTACCCTACCCTACCTACATACATACATACATACATACATACAGAACCCTACCCCTAGACGGCCCCCCACCCCTAGGGTAGGTTTAGTTATACGAGTTAGACGAGTATCGGCGCCGTGGTGACGCCGTCGTCGAGCACGCGGCGTTTAGCGTAGAAATAGCTCAACGCCGCGCGCTCTTGAACGTACGTCAACACGGACGAGTTTTTCACTTGGAAAGCGCGGTTCCAACCGACGCCGCTGCGTCGGTCGCGCAGTACGGCGAGGAAGTCGTGCTCGTCGATATCGTTCTGACGTTTACTCAATCCCTTCGTGCTGTACTTCGCGCCGCCGTCGCCGCCGAAGCAGTAGTACGTCTTACTGCACAGCGCCACGATTCCGTCGCCGCGCCACTCTTCTTTGAAGAGACCCGGCGTTCGACGATCGAATAGAAGACGGCGCGCGCAGCAGTCCCCACCCTCCCACGTCAGTCCGGCGACGCGGCGCCGTACGTACGCGTCCACGTGCGTGTCGCAACATTCGGCCGGAAACCAGAGCGCTCGATTCCGGAAGTAGTGTTCGCGCAGCGCTTCCGGTACGAGCGCGTCGATGTCGTGACCCGCGAGGGCTATGTACGCCGAGTCGGTGTCCATAGCGCAGTACTGAAAGAGCGGGCGTGGAATGTAGGCGTCGACGAAGTCGTAATAAAATTCGAGCATTCGTAATTTCGCGTATTGATACACGAAATAACCGATTTGAATCGGCAGGTCGTAGACGACGGTGCGCTTATTCAGCGCCACCTCGTACAGCTCGTCCTCGACGACGACGTCGAGTTGCCGGAAGCGACGGTTGTTGACGAGTAGCGAGGCGCCTACCGACGTAGCGTACTTGATATCCCGGTGCCGATCGACGCGCGTAATCGTCTTCCCGTACGAACTGTTACCGAGTAGTTTGAAGGTGTCGGCGATGATCGCTTTGTCGGGGTCGACGTCGCCCTCGCGTCGCGCCGTCGACACCGTGTCGCCGAAACGACGAAAGCAGGTGATCGGCGTGTACTCGATCACCTGGTAGATGCGCGCGACAACGAGCCCGTGCTCCAGATACCAGCGTAGGAGGGGCGTGGCGAGTACGATCGCCGTGCCGAAGTAGCTACCAACGAGCGTCCGTTGAGGTCGGGTGAGTAGATCGTGCGACTCGGCGTAGCGGCGCATGAACGGGCTGAGATCGTCGCGCGCGATATCGACGTTCTTGAATACGGGCTGCATTTCGGCGAACTTAGCGCGCAGCGCTTCCGGCACGGCGATATCGCACTGCACGAGACCGAATAGAGAGCCGTCGCGTACACCCTCCAGTATCGTCGAGTGCGTTACGCGCCTCGCGGCGGGGGGTCGCGTCACTGGGGGACTCACGACTCGCCACTGGCACTCCCACATTTCGACGACGGCATCGACGTGGCGACGCAGGTAGGCCGTCACGGCGATCGTCGCGGCGTACAGCGTCCTCATCGGTTGACCGTTGACGGCGTTCGTCGTCACGTGCGTCTGGCATATCGGGCAGCTGTGAAAGTAACAACCGTGAAATTGATACGCCCTTCGCGTGGCGGCGCACCAATCGTCGACTCGGTACTTACCGACGCGCTTCTCGCGTCCGTTCAACTGGTGCCGTATAGGAGCGCCGATTCGTTCCATTTCGTACGTCAACCACTCTACGGCCATACGACCGTAGCGGTGCACGTGTTCCGCTCGAAAGCCGTTCTCCGCGCGTCGGCGCGTGTACCAACCCGTCGGCATTTCCCGCATCATCGCCGATAGATAGAGACCGTTCGCGTCATAGCCGACTATCGAACGACACGGGTTGTTACCGCCTCGAATCGACGTCACGCCGGCTTCGTGATGACGCGAGAAGATGATCGATGGGCCGCCGACGATCTGCGACTGCAGTAGGCGGTGCAGATCTTTGTTCGGTTCGTTGAACAGCGAGAAATGGATTGACGACGGCAGGTCGTTGAATAGGTACAACAACGTCAACCCCTGTACGCTGATGGCGTCCTTGAACATGTCGATGCGCTGACGGCGATAGAAGGCGAACTGCCGCTCGAGGGCCTCGAGAAACGGCGCCACATCTCGGTTATTATACCAGATTAGAAAATCGCGCATCGTCGTCATGCGCTCGTCGCGCCACGCCGTCGCACAAATTTCGTACGCCTCCGCGGAGATTCCCTCGCGTTTCAGGTGGCTGTAGAAAGTTTCGCGCGTCGGTAGGACGGTCTCGTCCAGGCGCGTCAACGCGTCGATATATTCGTACGGAAAGTACCCCTTCGTCGCCGCGCAGTCGTACGCTTTCAGATAGCGCTCGTAGCTGACGCCGGGCGCGAGGTAATTAGTTATGTCGAGAAATGTCAACTTCGACGTCGTCAGGCACATGTAAGCGTTCTGTCGTTTAATGGTGAACGCCGACGATGTGTGCTGCGCGTCGTCGGTTATGAGCAGGGGGGTCAAGTACTTTTTGACGACATTCAAATCGTACTTACCGCTGTTGAAACCCAGTACGGGCATTTGACGAAGGTGCGTCCACAGGCGGTCGGCGAGTGCGGCGTAAGGTGACGAATCGTTGTCGTCGTCGTCGCTTCGTCGCCGCCAGTCTTCGTCGAGCGCTTCGAGCGCCTCAAAGACCGCGTCATAGCGGGGGCGTAGAACCGCGCACGCCGCCTCGCTCACGGCTTCCAGGTCATCGATGAGGCGGCGCGCTAGTTCGGCCGAATCACCGGTCGTGACGTAACAGCGCGCCGCTTCGTGTCCGGGCACGTTCGACGCAACGCTCACGCTGAGCAGTTCGTGTCGCGCTAGCCACCGACATTTGTCGGTATCCGGCGGTAGTTCGTTGGCGGCAAAATAACATTCAAAATCGAATGTCGCGCGGTACGGATAGTAGCGCAGATCGTCGTCGCCGACGTCGATACCTTCGTCGTCGAGTCGTTGAAATACGGACGGCGTCGGTCGGTAGACGCCGCCGGGAAACACGTGACGAACACCGTCCTCGCACGTCGCTTCGTGACGTCGTAATACCGACGGGTACCGCCAGAGGGAGTTGCCGCATTTAGAGCACTTGTACGTTTTCGCGTACGCGCGCAGGTCGCCTATGTACAAAAAGTGATTCTCGTACAGGTTGACATTCAGGGTCGTAGGGTGCGCTTCGATCAACCGACGGACTAGTTCGGCGGCGCCAGTCGCCGTTAGTCGATAGACGGCGATGTTGATGCCAAAAAGCGTCTCCACGCGATCCAGTTCGTTCAGGCGCACGCCGTTCGGCGTCGGGGCGTAGCGCGCGCTCAGTTTTTTAGCTACTCGCGTTAAACGGGTCGTATTTAGGCTCCCACCGCAACCGCCTTGCAGATGGATGGCGATGCACCGAAAGAGGCATAGACGATCGTCGTAGGGCTCGCCTCGACGATCGTTCGTCAATGTCACGACGTGCTTGTTGTTGCGCACGTAGGCGGGGAGCGCGACGCCGACGCACCCGATAGGATGGTTTAGGATGGCGTTCACGAAGTAGGTGGCGTTCGTTACGAGCTCGACCACCCATCCCGAGTCGGGGCGCTGTGCGATGACGTACTGTAGTACGTCGGTCGTGCGCACGACGTCGAGGAATCGTTCGAAAGAACGGCTATCGGTTACGAGGGCGGGTGTTTCGAGAAGACGACCGCAACAGTTACAGGACGAATGAAAATAGCGGTAACGACCCGACACCTTGTGGCGTAACACGAAACCATAGCTTACGTTTATTTTAAACGCATTCTTTTGTTCGCTAAACATAACCCTCAGACGCGGTTCGAGCACCCGCGTACTCGTACAGGCGGTCATGCGATAGTTGTAGCGGGACTGTACGGCACCGAGCGCTACCGACGTCTCCATGCTACGTCGATGCTCGTCCACGACGCGCTGAAGAGCGCCGGCTGATGGTGGTGGTGGTGGTGGATTATCACCGGGAGGTGGCGACACCTCCGGATGACCGCACCTTTCCCTCAGGTGTCGTAGCATCGCGGCGCGCGTACTGTACGTTACGCCGCATTTCGGACACGCTCGTCGCTTTACGCATAGCGCGTCATCGCCGCATCGTTTCGAACTCTTCGCGTGTCGCTCTAAATTCGACTGTTTCAAGAATTAAGCACCGCATTTCGGACATTGCCACCTAGTAGTAGTAGTAGGCGGCATACTTTTTTGTGCTGCAACTTTTTCGAACACCCCTATTTATAACGAGGTACGGACATGCGCAGTGAGTGGTGTAACGTGGGGGTGGCGGTTTTGTTAGGGCGTATGGGGTGGCGGTTTTGTTAAGTAACGATGGGGTGGTGGTTTTGTTAAGTAACGACTAATGATGTTGGCGCAGTGAGTGGTGGCTTAGTTAGGGCGTATGGGGTGGCGGTTTTGTTAAGTGCGTGGTGGTTAAGTAACGATTAATGATGTACCCCTATTTATAACGGACATGCGCAGTGAGTGGTGGGGGTGGTGGTACGCGTTGAGTGGGGGTGGTGGTTTTGTTAAGTGAAGTCACGATGGGGTGGTGATTTTGTTAAGTGTGTGTGTGTTTTAACTCGGAAACGGAACGTACATTTTCAACGTTTTATTAAGCGTATCGTACAACGAAAAGCGATATTAAAAGCAAATCAGCAGAATATGCAGTAATGTTCATTCGATTTAAAGGCCGCTTCTGCACTGTATGTAGACGTGCACTGCCGATTCTAGTCGAGCGCGGTTGATGAATTCGCGCCAATCCGTGCCAAGTAGCCAGTCCGACACGAACTGGACCAAATACAGTTCCCCCGCTCGCCCCGGTTGCTGCCCGTGCGCCTTCACGTGTAGTAACTGCACCAGACGTACGAAGGTTGGTATCAGCGATCGATGCAGACACGTTTCCAACACGGCGTTGAAGTGTTGCGTGACGATGTCAGCTACGTTGTCGTAGCGCAGTGCGTACTCACGAGTAGACCGACCCGCACGATAGCCGACCATATGCACGTACGGACATCCCTCATTAACTTCGCAAGCACCGCATCGATCGCGCGCCGTCTCCAATATCAGCTCACCGAGGTGTTCAGCGAGGAGGGACATCCCATGTCGTTCATATCGACAAGCCACCTGACCCCGCCCCGGCTCGACGACGTGTCGTTGCATCACGTCCGACGGTGATGGAGTCCAACACGACGGCACGATCTGGTGTAAACTTTCGTAAGGCGGTGGTGCGCCAAGCGCCTCCTCGATGATCGCATCCAACGCGCTATCGACGCCGCCCGCGCATCCCTACAGCACAAAGCAGGCGCCTACAAACACACATTACACTTCCCACGGCGATCGTACGTTCAGGTCGTCTACAAAACACATTATTATCATTAATCCGCCTTTTTTTCTGCGTTAACACGAGCCATCAGCGCGGCATCTTTCCTCTCACTGTCCGTCACTGAACGATCGAGCAGTGTTTGTACGAACAAGGCAACCTCCGCGTACCTTGCACGCATCCGTTCATTATTGGCTACCATTTCCAGCAGAACTCGCCGCACCTCCTGTAGACAAAACAAAAAAATAAATGTCATGTTTTATATAAGCTGAGCACCGTTCTATTTTGTAGCTCTCTTCGCTTCGTAAGCTGAACACCAGGCCATTACGTAATTCGCTAGTTCGGCCGAATCACCGGTCGTGACGTAACAGCGCGCCGCTTCGTGTCCGGGCACGTTCGACGCAACGCTCACGCTGAGCAGTTCGTGTCGCGCTAGCCACCGACATTTGTCGGTATCCGGCGGTAGTTCGTTGGCGGCAAAATAACATTCAAAATCGAATGTCGCGCGGTACGGATAGTAGCGCAGATCGTCGTCGCCGACGTCGATACCTTCGTCGTCGAGTCGTTGAAATACGGACGGCGTCGGTCGGTAGACGCCGCCGGGAAACACGTGACGAACACCGTCCTCGCACGTCGCTTCGTGACGTCGTAATACCGACGGGTACCGCCAGAGGGAGTTGCCGCATTTAGAGCACTTGTACGTTTTCGCGTACGCGCGCAGGTCGCCTATGTACAAAAAGTGATTCTCGTACAGGTTGACATTCAGGGTCGTAGGGTGCGCTTCGATCAACCGACGGACTAGTTCGGCGGCGCCAGTCGCCGTTAGTCGATAGACGGCGATGTTGATGCCAAAAAGCGTCTCCACGCGATCCAGTTCGTTCAGGCGCACGCCGTTCGGCGTCGGGGCGTAGCGCGCGCTCAGTTTTTTAGCTACTCGCGTTAAACGGGTCGTATTTAGGCTCCCACCGCAACCGCCTTGCAGATGGATGGCGATGCACCGAAAGAGGCATAGACGATCGTCGTAGGGCTCGCCTCGACGATCGTTCGTCAATGTCACGACGTGCTTGTTGTTGCGCACGTAGGCGGGGAGCGCGACGCCGACGCACCCGATAGGATGGTTTAGGATGGCGTTCACGAAGTAGGTGGCGTTCGTTACGAGCTCGACCACCCATCCCGAGTCGGGGCGCTGTGCGATGACGTACTGTAGTACGTCGGTCGTGCGCACGACGTCGAGGAATCGTTCGAAAGAACGGCTATCGGTTACGAGGGCGGGTGTTTCGAGAAGACGACCGCAACAGTTACAGGACGAATGAAAATAGCGGTAACGACCCGACACCTTGTGGCGTAACACGAAACCATAGCTTACGTTTATTTTAAACGCATTCTTTTGTTCGCTAAACATAACCCTCAGACGCGGTTCGAGCACCCGCGTACTCGTACAGGCGGTCATGCGATAGTTGTAGCGGGACTGTACGGCACCGAGCGCTACCGACGTCTCCATGCTACGTCGATGCTCGTCCACGACGCGCTGAAGAGCGCCGGCTGATGGTGGTGGTGGTGGTGGATTATCACCGGGAGGTGGCGACACCTCCGGATGACCGCACCTTTCCCTCAGGTGTCGTAGCATCGCGGCGCGCGTACTGTACGTTACGCCGCATTTCGGACACGCTCGTCGCTTTACGCATAGCGCGTCATCGCCGCATCGTTTCGAACTCTTCGCGTGTCGCTCTAAATTCGACTGTTTCAAGAATTAAGCACCGCATTTCGGACATTGCCACCTAGTAGTAGTAGTAGGCGGCATACTTTTTTGTGCTGCAACTTTTTCGAACACCCCTATTTATAACGAGGTACGGACATGCGCAGTGAGTGGTGTAACGTGGGGGTGGCGGTTTTGTTAGGGCGTATGGGGTGGCGGTTTTGTTAAGTAACGATGGGGTGGTGGTTTTGTTAAGTAACGACTAATGATGTTGGCGCAGTGAGTGGTGGCTTAGTTAGGGCGTATGGGGTGGCGGTTTTGTTAAGTGCGTGGTGGTTAAGTAACGATTAATGATGTACCCCTATTTATAACGGACATGCGCAGTGAGTGGTGGGGGTGGTGGTACGCGTTGAGTGGGGGTGGTGGTTTTGTTAAGTGAAGTCACGATGGGGTGGTGATTTTGTTAAGTGTGTGTGTGTTTTAACTCGGAAACGGAACGTACATTTTCAACGTTTTATTAAGCGTATCGTACAACGAAAAGCGATATTAAAAGCAAATCAGCAGAATATGCAGTAATGTTCATTCGATTTAAAGGCCGCTTCTGCACTGTATGTAGACGTGCACTGCCGATTCTAGTCGAGCGCGGTTGATGAATTCGCGCCAATCCGTGCCAAGTAGCCAGTCCGACACGAACTGGACCAAATACAGTTCCCCCGCTCGCCCCGGTTGCTGCCCGTGCGCCTTCACGTGTAGTAACTGCACCAGACGTACGAAGGTTGGTATCAGCGATCGATGCAGACACGTTTCCAACACGGCGTTGAAGTGTTGCGTGACGATGTCAGCTACGTTGTCGTAGCGCAGTGCGTACTCACGAGTAGACCGACCCGCACGATAGCCGACCATATGCACGTACGGACATCCCTCATTAACTTCGCAAGCACCGCATCGATCGCGCGCCGTCTCCAATATCAGCTCACCGAGGTGTTCAGCGAGGAGGGACATCCCATGTCGTTCATATCGACAAGCCACCTGACCCCGCCCCGGCTCGACGACGTGTCGTTGCATCACGTCCGACGGTGATGGAGTCCAACACGACGGCACGATCTGGTGTAAACTTTCGTAAGGCGGTGGTGCGCCAAGCGCCTCCTCGATGATCGCATCCAACGCGCTATCGACGCCGCCCGCGCATCCCTACAGCACAAAGCAGGCGCCTACAAACACACATTACACTTCCCACGGCGATCGTACGTTCAGGTCGTCTACAAAACACATTATTATCATTAATCCGCCTTTTTTTCTGCGTTAACACGAGCCATCAGCGCGGCATCTTTCCTCTCACTGTCCGTCACTGAACGATCGAGCAGTGTTTGTACGAACAAGGCAACCTCCGCGTACCTTGCACGCATCCGTTCATTATTGGCTAACATTTCCAGCAGAACTCGCCGCACCTCCTGTAGACAAAAAAAATAAATAAATGTCATGTTTTATATAAGCTGAGCACCGTTCTATTTTGTAGCTCTCTTCGCTTCGTAAGCTGAACACCAGGCCATTACGTAATTTTCCACTATCTCGTCTAGTAAGCGCGCAGCTTCGTCACTCGTCGGTTTACTAGTTAGCAACGCCGTCACCAGCGGGGCCTCCTATAACACAAGAAACCCATTACTCGTCAACGGCTCTCTTCAGTGTGCGCACCGTATAAGACGCCTCACCTTCCCAGGTCGTCTTACGAACACTGAGATCCACTTTAGTACCGGCCAACTCAAGTACAGTATCGCGAAGTTCCTCCTCATTTAACTCCACCAAGTAATCAGCCCGGTACTCAACCAGCTTTGCCATTTGCGTGTCAAACAACGTCAGCCACATCTCATCTTCTTCGTCATCTCCATCTCGTATCATGACACGCAAAGCAAAGTAATTTTTTACCACATCCGGTTCCCCGTGGGTTCGACATAACATCACACCGTCTGTGTTTTGATACAGCTTGCTTCGGCATTGGGAACAGCCCTTGTACGTGCACTTATCACGATAACTCACAGCCTCAATGAAGGCGGGGTTCTTAAGTTTATACACACCGTTCTTAGAGCAGGCCAGTTCCCTTACACTCACCAATGTAGCCTGTGATGAAGTGCTGCATTCTCTCTCAAGCGAGGCACGCCTAGTCGGCGGTGCCTCCAACGCCGCTTCTTCAGCCCCGCGTTTACGCCCAATCGAGGACGCTACAACCAACACGGGTCTCTTAGCAGACGGTGTGGTCGCTTCCGCAGGCGGTTGTTGTTGACTGCCACTCGCCTTACACGCTTGTTTACGTATTGCCTTCAGTTTTTTCAACGGTGTCGTCATCTCGCTATGATCGGCCATTTTCGCGGTGGAAGAACTTCTACGGCTGTTGCTGCTGAAATCAGTCAGACCACTTGCATTATACCACATACAAAATTTTCCACCGCTTTATATAAGCAACATTCGACGCATGCGTACTTAATGCATACCACCTAATCGACGTTTCTATTACAACGCATAACTGCCTAGTATCCGATGACTTTTATTTCCGGAAAAAAATCAGACGGTCATGTAGTGCGTTCGTTGACAAACGTTTATTTACAGCCAATTTTTATACAATAACCACACCACTTAATTCCCTACATATCACCGATCCCACACAACGCTTAAATTCATACTTTTAACGCGTCGTTTACGCTTTGGAAAAAACATTGTTCCCTCTTCACATTCCTTTCACGATAAGCTACCCCATTAGCATCACAGCTGGTTTGCGTCACCATCCGGTTTCTAGTCATCGCCAAGAAAAAAATTACACGGTCACTTTAGTGCGTCCTTTGTCAAATGTTACTTTCACATCGAATTTCTCTATTATTAACACTCCACAACATGCTTGATCCCTAACTAAGCGTACACAACGGTTCATTTTTGCATTTAAACGTTCGTTTATTGTTATTTTGATATCTTTGCTTTCACTGTTTTACGTAACTTTTGCGCATGCGCTCTTAACACATACCTAACTTTAAACAACAACGCACCGGTCTTCGCTCATTCGTTGTCATGGCCGCCTCCCGAGCACTCGCTACGCGAAACACTGCCGCTGCAATAGAACAAAGGTACGTTGTACTTCTTATTATTTACTTTTCATATAACTCTTATTTCTTCATTTACATATTACTACAACTGTAAGTTTATTTCATTACTTTTAGTGGTCCGATTACCCCGATTTATAATTTCTTTAATTATTTCTTGCCTTTTCATATATGACAGAGGTATTTCTATTCACAGTGGTCTTGTTTCATAACAAATATTCACTACATTGCAGACGTGCTAGTTACTTTTCTACTATCGGCGACTTTGTATTCTTTACTATTTCGTATACTGATATTTACGCTTTCATTCTTTATTTAGTACATTTTCCTATACGTATTTCATTTCACTTATTTACCAAAATGCTTTATTCACAGAAACCACCTACGACGCCCCGTCATTCTGCCAACACGCGCATACATGGATATGACTGTTCCCCTCTGTCGCGTTACCGGCGTGGTACGACCGCCAACGCCCGTCGATCTCCAGGGATCGTGGGAAGACACCTGGCCGGGGTTGACTGATGCCGAATGTATCAACCCTATCATACCCAACCCGGCCACAGTCGACCTGACTTCCGTCGAGCCCGACGGAATCATGTCTTCCTGTGCCGTACTCGGGGCGGACGGTTCGTGGTATACGCCTACACCTGCCGATGAATTATACGAAAGACGTGGTTTTAATGCGCCGTTAATACCAGTAGGTCGATCGACCTCATCGCTGCGTCATTACGATGCAGCCCGTATGCGAACTGCGCGACTACCGCGCTTGGGACAGTCTGACAGCAGCCCGCCAAGTTCACGCCACCGTCGTGATTTCCATGAATAAACACAAACACCTTACACCGTTCGCATTCACTCGTTTTCTATTGCCTATAAGTAGCCTTTCTTACCGTTGCTTACAGCTTTTAAATACTAAACTTATGCATCCCCCTCGTTTCGTTTTGCTAGCATAAAAACATACCGTCATTCCGCCTCCATCCACCGTGTAAACACTCCGCTGCCTCAAAAACCCGACCGCTGATTATAGCTTTTAAACGCATGCAGTTTCCACAACGCCAACCAGCTTATTTCAACGTCGTTACAAAACCGGCTAACAGCGTACTAGCCGTAGATCTATTTTCAGCCGCCCGTATCTAGGCCGACCGGCCGTATATCAACTTTCACCGCTGCAGCAATATCTAGGGTACAGCGGCTAATCTCGCACACACTGGGTTTAGTGCCTTCGTAACCACGGTGGTTTTAGGTATAAAATAACCACATTGGTTTCTGCTATAGCCCCGTAACTAGGGACGCTGTTATAATCGCTAGATGGCGTTATCACGTAAACTATGGACGCTGTTATAATCACTAGATGGTGTTATCACGTAACTATGGACGCGATCACTGTATTAACCACTAGAGGGCGCTTTACTATTATCGTATTAACCACTAGAGGGCGCTTGTCATTTAAAAGTGACAGGCCATCAATCACGTTTTTTATAACTAGGTTCCCGATTCCACTCAGGTTACACAAAACCCTTTGATCTTTTTTTTATAACTAGGTTCCCGATTTTGATAAGGACGTTTTTTATGCACGTAGTTAGGTCTAAAAAGGGGCGGGGCGAGGGTGTGCCTATCCTATATACTACTTATGTGTTTGTGCTATGTTTGTCGGAGATGGATCGTAGAAATTGGTGGTGCAGAAAAGTTGATAAACAAATAGAATTACTGATTGTATTCTTGCCTTAATATCATTCAAAAAGTACCAGTAAACATATATTGAGTAGCAGTTGCGCATAAAGTTAGTTAGATAAAGTAGTTTAGAAGACTTTAGTCTATTGAGTGATAATATGGTAAGTTAGCCTACGATAAGTTTGTAAACAAGATTTAACAAACCTCATCATATGATAGAATATATAGGTGATAAAGTAACACACATAAAACTACTTACATAAGATAATGTATGTGTAAGCAAGTACCTACTAGACATTTTCATTACGTAGCTTTGTTGTTAAAATTTAGCATTTGCGATAACCGGGCGAACTAAGTTTATGTTGCTAGTGTCCCACGTATTTGGTAGGGCGCGGAATAACTTAAATACTTAAGGCAGTCTTACGTAAAGGGTAGCATTTGTGCACAGTAAACAGTCTTTTTAAAGATTACATAGACATCCAATAGTGTAAACACAGTGGACTAAACTATTTTAAATAGCTGATTATATTATTATTATTATAAAATAATTCTGATATTGCGACTTGCAAACGACAAGTCAAGGAAAAGAGACACTTGGTGTGCGACGACTGCTACAGGGTTGCGTGGATTTTGCCCTGTCCGGCTGTGGGAAGTCATGGGCAGAGACCAAGGAAGAGGGATTCACCTTTCAGTGATTGGGGTGTTGGAAGTTGGAATGTCTGGAGAAGGAAGTAGCTAGGTTGACAGATATTGTGAAGGGAATGGAGATGAAAATCAGCAAGGTTACAGGTGGAATAGAGAGAGACTACAGGGAGGGAGCATGGATTACTGTGAGAATGAAGGAGCAGAGAAGTAGCAAGAAGACCGAGTAAAGGAGGCTGAGAAGGGGAAGGTGATCGGAGGGGAAGACATTAGAGGATCGATGACAGGAAATGAGACAGGCGTGAAGGTGACAGTGGAGAAAGTGACCGTAGAGAAAGAAGTAGGAGGGAAAAAGAGACGGGAGAGGAGAAAAGGAAATGCAATGGTAGGAAAGATGACGCGAAGAAAGAAAGTGAGAGGAAATGTGACAGAAGAGAAGTTGGGAGGGACGATGACAGGAGGAAAGGTGACAAGAGAAACAGCGTCAGTAAATATTGGAACATACGAGATTGTGAAAGGAGAGCAGACGACAGTTGAACAAGACTGCAACCAGTCAGATGCAAACTGGAGAAGGTGTTACTCTGCAGTGATTGAGGGGGCATTACGAAAAGACAAGGTGTTTATGGGCAACTCCATTCTGAGAAAAACTAATAAGACACTAAGCGAAGGGGAGGACGTCGTTGTTTGTTTGCCGGGGGCTAGGATAGAACTTGTGACTGAAAGGGTAGATAATGTATTGGGGCATGGCAAGGGAGGGCCTATATTGGTACACGTAGGGAAAAATAATGCAGACAGGAAGGTAAAAACTGGGATAGTATAGAAGTACAGACAGTTAGTAAGGAAGTTAAAGAAGACAAGGTTTGAATATATTATTCTCTCAGGAATTGTTGCCAGTAATGGGAGGAAGGGGGCCAACATATAGAAACTGCAAGAGGATGGCGATCAACGCACTAGTTAAGCAGATGAATAAAGAAGCTGGGGTGAGATTGTTAGATTGATGGGGTACTTTGTTGAGAAAGAATATTTGTACATTAGAGATGGCCTCCATCTAAGTGGAAAGGGGGCAGCAGTCGATGCTGCATCTATTTAAACTAGATTCGCAGGGGGATTCACAGAGAAGCCTGCAACTGGAGGCATATATAAAGATAGCAGAAATAAATCAGAAAAGAACAGCCTGGAAAATTGTACTGAATCAGGATATAAATGCGTTTATTTAAATGCAAGGAGCATAGTAAACGAACTAAACTAAGTGAACTAAACTTTATGGTACAAGATATTGAACCTCACATAATAGGTATAACCGAATCATGGGCCAACACTGATATATCAGAGGCGAAATTGGAACTTACAGGGTATGTAATGTACAGGAAATATATGAATGGGAGAAGGGAAGGTGGAGTCATTTTATATGTTAAAGAATCTACCCAGGCTTTTGAAATAAAATTAGAAAGAGAAGCAGATTGCAAAGAAGCTGTTTGGTGTAACATAGTTCCAGGAAACTCAACGTTGGGGTTAGTTTATAGAAGTCCAAACATAAAAGAAACACAGAAAAGAATGAAAAAATACAAAACGCTATAAGAAAAGTGGGCAAACGGGACTGTATTGTTAATGGAAATCTCTACAGAGTAAGGGGAGTGAGGATCAGACATTTTTAGCTTTAGTACTAGACAGTTTCCTATTTAAAAAACTAGGGGTGAGAATGTGTTAGACATAGTTTTGTCCTCATAGAATGTATTAGTTGACAATGCCAAATTATGAGAGCCACTGGGAAGTAGAAATCACAAACAGATACATTTTACCATCAAAGTTAAATCAGAAAGAAATAATAAAAAGCAGTTCAGGAGACATTTCCACAAAAGAAGATATTAAGAAATGAGGAAATATTTAGCAATGATAGACTGGAACAACAACTGAAGAATAAGGTAGCGACAGAATGCTGGAATATCTTAAAGATGGGAATAGAGTGCATCGTCGATAAATTTTTTCTCTTAAAAAACAAGGGAAACGGTCCAGAAAGAAACACTTATCAAAAAAAGTTATTAGAAAAAGTAAGTACAAATAAATGACGTGGAAGTCATAAAGACTTACTGGAAATGACGAAGACTACAACATTTATAAAGAAGCACTACACCAAGCTACAACTTAAATTATAAATTCGAAGACAAGCTACGAACAAAATTTACCTTGTAATATAAAACAAGACAGCAAAAGTTTGTTATGCATATGTTCGGAGCAAACAGAAAGTTCAGGATAATGACGGTCCTCTAGAAGATAATGCTGGAAATATAATATGAGATGGATTCTTAATGGCAGAAGACCTGAATGAGTATTTTAGTTCAGTGTTTACCAGGGAAGATATTAGTTCAAACAAATCAGATAACTAGAGACCAGTGAGTTTACCGTCAGTGATTTGCAAATTATTAGAAAGACTAATTAAAGATCACTTGGTGGATTTTCTTGTTAAACATAACTTGTTAAACCCATCTCAACATGGATTTCTAAACGCGAGGTCATGCTTTAAAAAATATGATATGTTTTTGAAAGATATCACTAAGTGGGTATCACAGGTAGATATAATCTACTTAGATTTTTAGAAAGCTTTCGACAAAGTGCCACATCAAAGCTTACTGTTTAAACTAAAGCCACACGGCGTTGGAAATGGTTTAGTTAACTGGATAGAAAAATGGCTAATTGAAAGAAGACAACGGGTAGCAGTTGATTGGGAGGCTTCAAACTGAAAATCAGTTTTGAATGGGGTACTACGAACTATATTATTCTTAATATATATCAACGATTTGGAGGACGATATAAAAAGCAAGGTGTTGAAATATGCGGATGATACAAACATGTTTAGAAGGACTAAACCTGATGGAGATAGACAGCATTTACAAGATGATCTTGACAGGTTGATCAAATGGTCTGAAAAGTGGCAAATGTTGTTCAATTTTAGGAACTGTAAATGCCTCCCCACAGGACATGGGAACGAAGATGTATAATATACAATGGGAGGTTATGTACTAAGTACTAGTGTAAAAGAAAATGACTTAGTGTTAACCATTAGTGCTGATATGAAGGTTTCAGAGCAGCGCGGTATTGCCGCTTGAAAGGGAAATCAAATCCTTGGATTAAGTATGCGAAACACAACGTATAATACTGCTGTACAAAACAATAGGTAGGCCTTATTTAGAATATTGTATTCAAGCGTGGAGACCATATCGCAGGAAGGCCATAGATATGCTAGAAAGAGTACAGAGAAGGGCAACTAAAATTACACAAAAACTTAGGAATCTTAGTTTCGAAATACGCCTAAGAATGTGGTTTAACAACACTAGAGACCATGAGATTGAGAGGAGATCAGACAGAAGTTTTTAAAATATTGAATGGTTATGAAAATATTGATATAAATATTGTTTTCTCAGTTAAGAAAGATAGAAGGACCAGAGGACATGAAGTTACCTTTATAAAGGAGCAGTGTAGATTATATATAAGAAAGTTCTCATTCTCTCAAAGGACTGTAAATTAATGGAACAGATTATCTAATGATTGCGTTGGTGCTAATAGAGTGAATATGCTTAAAAATAAAATTGACACATACCTTACAAGGGTTGGATACACATAAATAACAATATTGGACTCTCCATAAGCCAAAAGGCTTCCTTGTCCACCTGCCATCTACAGTTAATTTTCTGGATGGCATTGTTGTTAAATCTTGTTAAGCGTGCGTGCGTGCGTGCGTGCGTGCGTGCGTGCGTGCATGCGTGCATGCGTGTGTGTGTGTGTTTGTTTATTTGTAAATGTGTGTATGTATGTATGATTGTATGTACGTGTATTTGTGAACGTATTTGCGTTAGTATATGTATATATGTATATATATATATATATATATATATATATATATATATATACGTATGCATGTACGTAGGCGCGCAATTTTAACAAAAATAAGACAATTTTTAATTTATATTAACAAGAGACAAATCAACAATCATAATATTTATTACTGTGGGGTAATTGTATATGTTATATTCTTTGTTACTTGCGTAAGGTAACGTTGGAGCTGATCTCCCGATTGGTATTGATTGTCAACCAACTACTACAACAACATCATCAACAAATGAGACAACGAATCCAAAAACTACAACAACAAAACCAACAACTACGACGACAAATGCAACAACTACTACAACAAAACCAACAACTTCAACAACAAAACCAACAACTACGACAACAAAACCAACAACAACTACAACAAAACCAACAACTAAGTGTACCAAACCTACAAATAAGACAACAAAAACAATAATTAAAAGTATAAAACCTACAACTATATCCACAAAATCAAAAGCTACTACAAATACACCGGAAACGAAAACGACAATGAATAAGAGAACTACAAAGAGATACTCAACGTCGGAAAACCAAACGATGTATACTACTACGCCTGCAAATACTGCTAACAAACCATCATCCCCAATATCATCAGCAGCATCACCGTTGTCAACAATTAAAAAAAACACTAATAACAGCAACACACAGCCAACCACCACGGCCTACGACACCCCCTCTTAACATTCATACAATAGTAGCTTCTGCAATAAGGACAAAATCGAAGACACCAAGCCAAAATGAAGACAAACTGATATCAACGACGATGCCGCTTGTCCCGCAGACACGATCTGGATACAATCATGAACCAACGAGCAAGAAACTAGTCGTCCCTTTCACCAATATCACTACACGCTCAGATCATGTACATGCATACTACGGAACTACAACTGTCATACTAAATGACAGCACAGAAACACAGGAAGTAACAGACAGAGACGCCAGAACTGCAGGTTCCCAGACTGATGTCACTAGAGGCACACATGTCTACCTGGTGACAAAGCCGGTGATCTCCTCAGAAATGTCGCTCAGTCTCAGCTCTCGGGTGGTATCAGGTGAGTCAATGTCGTTACTGAGTATCACCCCTTTCCCTATGCCATGTGATTCGACGTTCCTACACAGTATTCACCCTCAGTGGTTAGTTGCGTATCAATCAAAACAAGCGGATTTTGTTTTGCGATCTGATCAAGTATTTCACACATTGCCGAGATTGATGTTATGTAGAGTCTTATTGTCTTTGTATGCGTATTGTACAACAAATGTTTATGTGTAATTTGGCTTTCAGCACCAACTAGAGTACGCAGTAAGCTAAGTGCATGTATCGCTATATTTCGGTATTTAGTTTTATGTGCGGATGTATGTATGTATGAAGTTTCACAACATACTTTCTAAATGTTGATTCATGTTACAGGATCCCTCCTTGCTATAGGCGTGGTCCTATCTATCATCAGTTGTACCGCTGCCATTTTCTTCGTAATCACCAGGTGAATTTCCGTGTGTTCTAGTTGCACATGCAACATGTTCCCTCATGCCTACACGTACTTATACATAAGCTCACACGTTGCCCATATAATATAATAACCGCATGGGTGCTTCAGTGGAAACTCCGTAGCCAGAGTAAATACTGGCAGTATAATATGTAGGGCCAATAGTGTAAACGTACTACGTAGTATCATCTTGGTATCAATGTGTTCTCTTGAATATGGGAGTTTGTAGGAATATCGAAGTAGAGTTAGTAAACGACAATGGAATATGATAATTTAATCAACAGTATACCGGTAGGATACGAATAGATATGCAATTAACATTATGCAGTTTGAATATGAGAAAGTAATTAACAGGACATAGGTTTGATACGATAAGATACTGAATCAGTAGTATACAGGTTGGATATATTAAAATGCTCAATCAATATGTTGGATATCAGAAGGAACCCAATCACTTGGTTGGCAAAAAATAAACACCTGTCTCTCTGTCTCTCTTTGTCCCCTTCACTCTCACTCTCTCTCTCTCTCTCTCTCTCTCTCTCTCTCTCTCTCTCTCTCTCTCTCTCTCTCTCTCTCTCTCTCTCTCTCTCTCTCTCTCTCTCTCTCTCTCTCTCTCTCTCTCTCTCTCTCTCTCTCTCTCTCACACACACACACACGAGCTGAATTGTGAAAGGAATGCTTTCTACGTGTCACACGGTGACTTCACGTTCCACGTACCACGCGGATATGCAATGACTTCAAATAAAGTAGAACACATTTTGACATTATCTACTCATCAAGTTGGATCAACTTGGTAGACACAGTTGGACGAATAACCTATATTAATGGAACATGTATACTTTTGTTGTCATATACATTATTGTGTGCAACTGTGCAACCGATGGATTGAAAAATAGCGTTTGATGTCGAGGTTCTACATTGTATACACATATGTTGTACAGTAATTTAAGCGCTGTGTATATGATTATTTATCTTTATCTGTAAAAGGAACTTTTCCAATGGACGTCATGTGTGCAGATTTAATTGTTTGACTTTAAATTACACTATATATCGCTTGTGTCAGTGAATATTATATGTTGGCCTTCTCTTCCAAACCAAGTCACCCATGCCAACTACGAATACAAAACACATTTTTTTCTAGATTGAACGTTTGTTATGTACACTCTGATAATAACCAGTTTATAAAAAAGTAACAACAAATAAAGGTAAGTTCTTATATAGCTCAGTATCCAGTCCACAGGACTGCTCAAATCGTTATATACCTTACTTCCTGGCAGACCTGTTCAATCGAACACCATCTAGACTTCTCTGGGAAGCATCCAGCCACGCTGCAATTAATGCGCGAATGCTATTCGTACACAAATATCCACTATTGTTTATAGGCAGGTACTCATTCATACAGCTGAGTGAACTGGAGCAACGCAGATTAAACGAATTTGCGCAAGGTTCACCACTTCAGCAAAGGATTCGAACCCAGGTTCTCTAGGTAGAGAGTCCGATAGTCTTGCAGCTGCACCACTGCACTACAACGCAGTGATATACCTAATCACCAAAGAGTATACCAACTGTAAGCTATAAATGTCAAGCCTGTTGCATGGCAGCTGGATGGTAGCCGACTGCATTATTTCCATGCATATATATCGCAGAGATGCCATCTAGCAATAATTAAGTGGGCCTTACATTGACAAGAAAGTATAAATTTACAAGAGACAACGTTTCGTCGACCATTCGAAAGAATCACATACACATTATCGAACTAACGCGACATGTGTTATGTACCTCGATACTATTTCGTGGATTTATTAAATTAAATTATTTCGGAATATAAATGAGAAACGTGCAGAAACTACCTCTATATTAATACATCTGCGTTGTTGTAGATATAGCATTCAGTGTACTGATGCGTAGATAGAAAATCGAATATTACTAATATTTTGTATTCGTTTGTGTTTCCTTCACTGATTTTGGACGTTTAGCTTTGAAATAGCGCAAACTCTAATAGTAGATGGCTTATAGCGTTCGACGAATCGGCATTTTAAGAAGAAGAGAACTATCAATAAGATATGTGCCACACGCACACACGCACACACACACACACACACACACACACACACACACACACACACACACACACACACACACACACACACAAACACACACACACTCACACACACATATAACACATACACACAAAAAACACACACACACTCACACACACCACACACAAACACAAAACACAAACACGCACGCACGCACGCACGCACGCACGCACGCACACACACACCCACTCACTCACACATATCACACACAAATGCACACACACACACACAACGCACACACATACATACGTGTATACGTGCATACATGCATACATGCATACATGCATACATGAATACATGCACCACACTCACACATACATACACACACTCATACATGCACACGTGCACACGCGCGCACGCGCGCACACGCGCACACGCGCACACGCGCACACACGCACACACGCACACACGCACACACGCACACACGCACACACGCACACACGCACACACGCACACACGCACACACGCACACACGCACACACGCACACACGCACACACGCACACACGCACACACGCACACACGCACACACGCACACACGCACACACGCACACACGCACACACGCACGCACGCACGCACGCACGCACACACGCACACACGCACACACGCACACACGCACACACGCTCACGCAATATAATGCATGCAAAGACGAGCATAAATACATAGTTGTACTTGCGCGTGCAGAGAGACACGTATCCGTGTAACAATAGTTTCGGATGGATGCAGCAGTTTTCGCCTTGTTGTTGCGTAGACTTACCGGTTATATGCACAAAGAAAAAGCCACCATCCTTGAAAAACTCCCTAATGCATATGTAGAAGCCACAAAAAGTATTTTTTGGATAGAAGTGGGTGTTTATGTTGACACATTCGGTTTTCTTCAGAGGTGCCATGTTAATGGGAGCACCAAATTTCGAGAAACACACGTTTGGCACACTCCCCTTCGGTTGTACTTCGGCATTAAAAGTAAAGTTTGTCTCTTCTAGTAGCTCTACATTCAAACCGTCTAAAAAGAATATACATGCATACATCATAATTACATGCACACGTAATCGCCTATCCTATTTGTTTATACCAATGACGCACGCACACACGCACACACGCACACACGCACACACGCACACACGCACACACGCACACATGCACACGATCTCTTTCTCTCTGTCTCTGCCTCATTATCTCTGTCTCTCCGTCTCTCCGTCTCTCCGTCTCTCCGTCTCTCCGTCTCTCCGTCTCTCCGTCTCTCCGTCTCTCCGTCTCTCCGTCTCTCCGTCTCTCCGTCTCTCCGTCTCTCCGTCTCTCCGTCTCTCCGTCTCTCCGTCTCCCCGTCTCCCCGTCTCCCCGTCTCCCCGTCTCCCCGTCTCCCCGTCTCCCCGTCTCCCCGTCTCCCCGTCTCCCCGTCTCCCTGTCTCTCTGTCTCTCTTTGTCCCCCTCACTCTCACTCTCTCTCTCTCTCTCTCTCTCTCTCTCTCTCTCTCTCTCTCTCTCTCTCTCTCTCTCTCTCTCTCTCTCTCTCTCTCTCTCTCTCTCTCTCTCTCTCTCTCTCTCTCTCTCTCTCTCACACACACACACACACACACACACACACACACACACACATACACACACACACACACACACACACACACACACACACACACACACACACACACACACACACACAGACAAACACACACACACCACACACCACACACACACACACACACACACACACAAACACACAAACACACAAACACACATACACATACACATACACATACACATACACATACACATACACATACACATACACACACACTCACACTCATTCACGCACTGATTACATTCAGAGGTACTACGAAGGAAAGCACTTTAAAGAGAAACAAATAACATCTTCTGGGGCCTATGCATCTAACATAATTTATAAAAACTAACCTACGGCAATTACTATTAAGAATATTATGCAAGCGGTTTAGTAGATTTACTAAATTGCTAATTGTGCCGCGCCTACACTCTCCAATTCGCCTGTAGCCAAACTGAGATAATGATTATTCTAGTTTGCTTCGCCGAATTTGTTTTGGCGCTGTAACTACTGAATTGTTTCGCCCGCATGGTGCATTGTATGGTATTATAACAGTTGTTACATGTGTAACTCTGAATCGAAGGGAATACGAGAAATCCACAATGACGGCTAAAGCGATTAATTGTGACTATCGTAGGCATTTCTTGTTACAAGCTGCGAACCATTTTATTTGTTCTCTATGTACGTTACTGGTTATTCAACTTTCTGATTTGGGATTAGTAGTCACAAAACGGGTTTCAACGTAACATTTGACATACATTTGATAAAAATAACCGTATTATGGCTCTATATAACATAATAACAATGGTACACATGTTCAAATCGGCTTAAAATATTTCGACATAGGTAACACATTACTTAATCGGATTTTTTACCGGTCAGATTTAGGATGTTTTGCCAGATATACATGAATAAGATTGTGTTAGACAGCTCTGTGTTTGGACTTGTATATGTACGTTACAAGCTTAATGAAGATTTCACAAATTGCAGAAAGTCTTCAACAAACGTCCGCTAACCCAATGGTCACATTGTTATACAAATCCGATGGTACGGCTGTTTGCATTGCTACATCTGCCATTAGACACATGTTCGCCTGGAAACTTGAACGAGCTAAATGTATGTTCAATGCTCCTTTTGTTGGTGATCGAATCTGCAGCTCATGGGGCCCCTTTCAAACATGTTATATCTGACTTAATTAACACCTCCAAGTAGACACGGGGCACCAACGACACAACGTGTAGATTAACGCTTCTATGTGATGTGAGCATTGCGGGAAATGTTTCACTTAAAAATGTAATTTAACATCAATTGTCAAAAAGCTATATTGTGTAGATGAGGAAAACTGTGCATATAACAAGTTGCCAACCTGTTTAATATGTGTATGCATAGGTCACTGATAGTATAGCAAATAATTAATTACTGAAATAAGGTTTTAGCCGCCAATTTGTTTTTATTTTTGGTCCAATATTTCCCTTGTTGCTCTTATAAAAATATTATTCAATAACCATTTCAGGACATATCCAGTGCATTACAATCGGCCAAAGATATGGGACACGACACCACATGCAGATGAGTACTTCCATGTGGTCAACATATAGTGCCGTCTCTTCAACACTACCAAGTACAAGCAAATAGTTCGTTTTACTGAACCCGACCTGTGACGGAGTCGCAACCTATCAATGCATCGAACCCAACAATGCTGTCCGATTCTTGTTGTGCATGTTTGGTTGTAATCTTACAAAATGTAACATTTCTTTTGCGGAGTTATCATCCAAATTTTTCCTTGTCGCGAATAACGTAAAGCAGCAAGGAAAAAGCGAATGCGTCCATATACACGACATCACATGCATGTAATATGAGGCAATTGTGTATGTTTCTTTCTTAAATGCACAACATCTCAAACAACTGATTTTGCGGTTTTGTTTTCTTAAAATGCCCCACCTACGATGAGTTCACATACATCGGGTAGGTGTTCACCATGCTCCATCATGTAATGGATGAGAAACTGAGCCAGGTCAGACTTTAGTTCATCTAAGGATATGAATGAACTCCACAATTTAGGCTACGGGACATCAACCTCGTTGAATTAACTTATGCATTGGCCTGTTCTTGGCAATTCATTTATCTCTGTTTCTAACGTACTTTCTTACTGACTATGTGATGTACCTGTCAAATACAACGTCCACACGCATAGCACTTGTAATAATATAATTAGTTGTATACATGTTAACAAAGCCATTTATTACGGGAGTTATTGCGTCATTGTCA
>OZ023208.1:56108631-56113631 GCA_963995525.1 Escarpia spicata
AACAACAAGTAATATATAACACATAACCTTAAACGGCATATGAATTTCAATTGTATAGAAGAACTGCATTTGATAAAGTTATGTATCATATTTCCTTTGTTTGTAACAACAAAGGTAAATGAAACGTATACGGAATATATTTAACGTTGCCATTATTCGCTAATATTTGTGTTCTGTCCGGTCATAATTGATACAAGTCACTCAAAGTATGACGACTATTTAAACAAACTAAAAACAAACATTCGATATTTCTTTCAGTTACGAACTTCCCGACAACAAAATCTAGTGAACATCAATATCGAAACATACAAACAACTACTACAAAGAGAACAACACCGAGGACTACATCGAAGAAAGCAACTACGCGAACAAAACCACTACCAACAACAACAACAACTACTACTACAATCACTACTACTAGTACTACGAAAATGACTACAACTACTACAAAGCGAACAACTCAGATGATTACAACGAAGAAAGCAACAACGACAACACCACCACCAACAACTGCTACTACGAAAAGCGCGACGACAACAACTACTACAGCAAAGATAACACCAACGGCAATAATGAGAATGACTTCTACAATCCCAAAGACAATGAAGAAAACGTCAACGCCACCAACAAGTCCAACCAGGATTAAAGAAACCAACTTCCATAATACAAAAACCAAAAGTAACAACGATGACGGCTACTACAACTACTATTATTATTAACACCACACCAACAATGACTAAAAGCACAACTGAGAGAAAGACATATGTTGCAAAGCCAACGACAACAGCTACGCCTTCATCAACAGCGAAGAGAACAACAACGACACCACAGCCAACAACTACATCAACTACAACTACGACAACGACAACAGATAAACCAATAACTACTACACCAAAAACAGAAAAACCGACGTCAACGACAGTGAGGCAAACCACCCACACAGCGGCTACAATGACTTTGACCATTAAAGCCATATTGACAACAATTCCCAAACAACCACCGATAATGAGAGAAACCACGACACAAAAGCCAGTAACATAATTCACGACGTCAAGTTCGGTTGATGAATCTACTAAGAAACCGTCAACAATGATACAACCAACAACTGCTACAGCAAGTCCGAGCAATAAACAATCTACAACACTAGCTGCGTTAATTACGACAGCGAGAGCTCTTACTACGGAAATACCAGGAACTTCAATATCAACTATAACATGAAACACGATAAGAGCACAAAGTCCCACACCCATTACTACTGAATTGCCAGACAATCACACATTATCAACATTAATTATGAAATCGTCGACAACTAAATTAACAAAGACAACACAAAAGCAACCTGTAAAATTCACGATATCCGCAGGTACATCTACTGCGACCACAGTGTCGTCGATGACAGTGGAATTAAAGTCAACAAAACAATGCAGAGTCAGTACTTCGCATACCACAATCGGGCCTGTCTCGCAGATACCTTCAGGAAGTACTGGTTAACCGACTAAAACAATTGTCTGTGTCATTAATATTACAAATGACTACGGAAGCACTTCTGCTACGCGAAATGACAATATTAGAATAACGGAAGGAGATGGCGGAGAGGAAAGGGTGTCAGAATCAGCATTGGACTTACAAAGAGACAATAACGTCTACCCGGTGACAACACCGACTGTCTCATCCGAAACGATGTTCGGTCTCAACCCTCAGGTGGTGTCGGTGTAGTTATTCAGTGTCAACCCTCAGGTAAAGTCAGGTGTGTCGGTGTAGTTACTTATAGCCAACCATCAGGTGATTACTTAGGTTGTTCCTGACCGTAGGCGGTGGCCTCGGTGGTCAGATCTACGTATGTTTCTATAAAAGCTCTACATCTTCCTGGCAAGACGGCTGTAGTTGTAGAGGAATTCTTCCTTTCTCCAGTGGTCTAGGTCAACCCTCTGGTGATATCAGTTGAATCGGTGTAGTTACTCAGTGTCAACTCTCAGGTGATATCAGATGCGTCGGTGTAATAACTCAGCATCGACCCTTGACCTCGAGGTGATGTCAGGTGAGTAGGTGTAGTTACTCATCTGTAGTTTCCACCACTGTAATAGGCATAGTCCTTTTAGTCATCAGTGTCATCGCCTGTATCGGATTCATAATTAGCAGGTGAGATGATGTGTTTATTGTAGCCACGCTACAATGCGTACCTGCACGCACATTTAGGCACTCACAAACATGAACGTAATCAAGTACACCATCACGTATACGTGCGCAAACACATGCAGATACACATGCAACACACCATGCACTATACATACGCACGCACCCACGCACGCACACACGAATACATGCACGCATGTGAGCGCTCGCGCACACACCACATACAGCGACAAAATGTAAAATAGCGAGAGAATGGGAAAGGTTCTCATTCTTTCGACAAATTTGTAATTATTCTACCTGAAACTTTCCGTTTAAAGGTTGTGGGTCTTGCGTTTTGGCATTTGCGTTTTAACTAAACATACTCTGATATAGTTTTATTTACAATTCCAAATGTTTCAGACTAAGAAGAAGACAAATATTGGATATAAGAAAGATACAAGAGAGATACGGCGCTGGTTTGAATTACACAAATATGTGTACAATACAATTGAACCATACAACCAAGCACTGTTCTCATTCAGGAGATGACAAACATTAACTGTCATTTGACATTTTTAGATAGTTAGTAAAAGTAATAACGCATACCTTGTACATTTGCATAGCCATTACACAGCCACTCATCCGCTGACAATCTAACCAGATTGTTGCTGTTCGTCAAAAAAGAACAGTTGCGTAGTCGTAATGGACACACAGAGGACAATGTGTATGTGCTTTTTGATTAATTTTTCTATCACTCCTAAAATGATTTACTGACTTATTGTATGCAGTGGCAACGTGAGAGAATCATGTATGTTGAGTCACGCGTAGATGTTCCGCAGGCACCTGAACATATTGGCATATTGGGAATTGATAAATATGTGAAGGTCAATTGTATGCGTGTGTGTATTTGTGTGTGTGTGTGTGTGTGTGTGTGTGTGTGTGTGTGTGTGTGTGTGTGTGTGTGTGCGTGTGAGGTTTCGCGCGCGCGTGCATATGTGCGTTTTTGAGCGTTTGTGGGTTTGTTTGCCTGTGTGGGTGGGTATGTATGTGTGTCTGTGTGTAGGGGAGGTGGTATGTGTGTGCGTGCCTGCGTGAGCACGCGCCCTATATGGCACTAGGACTGGTATTACGATAACGAAAAACGTGGGATATCTAAATATGTTAAAACTTTTCGTTTCTCGTGATATGTTTATATATTGAACACGTTTTTAGTTTTCCTCATACCCAGCAATATTATTCATGCAGATGCTTCATATTAGAAATACAAACGTGTAGTTGGGAACTGCTTTTCCGCTGCACTGCCGGATTTATTTGGTGTTCCCCAGGGTTCTGTTCTTGTGCCTTTGCTTTTTACTCTTTACACCACGCCACTAAGCTCTGTTATACAAAGACATAACTTAGATCATCATCTTTATGCTGATGATACTCAGATATACATTTCGTTGGCTACCCCGGATACAAATCGCTCCCTTAACCAACTTAGTGATTGCCTTCAAGATATCTTCCACTGGATGACTGACAGCAAGTTGAAATTAAATGCAAATAAAACTGAATTGATAATTATTGGTACTCCAATGCAGCGTTGTAAACTGGATGGTTTTTTTCCCTACGCGTATTTTGAATCAGTATATCACGCCAGCAATCTCGGTACGGAATCTAGGAGTGATCTTTGATGGTAATTTCAATTTCTGACAATACATATCTCAAACATGTCGCTGCTGTTTTTATCATATTCGTGATCTTCGCCGCATTCGCCGGTATATGTCATTTCCTGTTGCTAAGACTACTGCAACAGCGCTTGTTAGCAGCAGACTTGACTATTGCAATTCCCTCCTTTATAATATCGCTAGCAAGGATATCACATACATTCAGCGTGTCCAACATTATCTAGCAAGAGTAGTACGCTCTGTACCACTTTTGACGTCTTTGCACTGGCTTCCTATACGATATCGTATACTATTTAAGATCTGTACCATTACATACCAGGCACTGTCCAATAAGCAACCATCTTATTTGCATTTATTGCTTACTCCTGTAAGAAAACCTATCCAGCTTCGATCATCTAGTTCTGACCTACTTTTTGTTCCTAGAGTCAACACTAACATTGGAACTAGGGCTTTTTCTGTTGCTGCACTAACTCTTTGGAATATGCTTCCTCTTAGTGTTAGATCAGTTCAAAATATTAAAAAATTCCGTCGTCATTTAAAAACGTATCTTTACAACCTTGCTTATCCACCGTAGCTCCTTAGCGCCTTGACCCATCTGTGGACAACTGAAAAACTAGTTATGGATTTTGAGATTGACCAACCCTTTTGTTTTGATGCGCTTCTGAGTTTGGTTTCCAAGGATTTAGGCGCAATAGAAGTTACCTTATTATTATTATTATATTGCTACCACAGAATTTGCATGCCTGGATTAATAGTATTGTCCAGAAAAGTCGATTGTTATTTTGTGAAATTAGGTTCATTTATGATTGAACATGTATCCGTACGATGTGTACTGGGCGTTTTGCATTGATACCAATAAAGATCGATATAAATCTTTCTACAGTAGAAATGGTTTCTAATTCCGGAAATGTCCGTTGACCGACCTTACGGGTACATGAACGTGAGCATTTCTGTAAGCAATCAGCATTTACCTCCCAAAAAATCCCAAATAAACACAGTTAACAACCGATAGTCATACTTCGCAGAAAACAGTGTTATCCGATATGTGATGAAAAGTAATTAAATAAAATCCACGTAGTATTTGTTATTAATGTACTTTCCATTTTACTCAAAGGAATACAGGTGAATTGATTACTACACACACGTGTATGCTGGCACGCACGCATGAATGCACACACACACATGCACACACACACACACACACACACACACACACACACA
>OZ023208.1:56118631-56156131 GCA_963995525.1 Escarpia spicata
TTCTTCTTCTTCTTCTTACGCAGGCTAGAACATGTTTTGCCCCATATGCTCTCACCCAACAACTTACCCCCCCCCACCATATTCAACAACTTCCGTTCCTCTTGCTAATATTATGCTGCGGCCAATCCTGCCAACTTAAATATTTATGTTAATGTCGCAAACATGCGGTGTTTCTAAGTATAAATTATTATTATTTAAATAGGTGTATACATATAAATGAGCAACGTGTCTTGTGTCAGAGAGTTGCATGTCTTTGACGAAACACTATCTACAGATATTACGGAGCAGTCTTTGTGTCGCATCCTATTAGAGGTACGTGGAGAGAATGATTCGCTTAGATGTCGATTTGTTCAATGCAACGTATTATAAGGGATAATCATTATGTATTGCAGGAGGTAATAAACCATTGTACATAAAATAACATTTTCTTGGTTGATTAGCCGCGTTTCCCGTTCAGTAATTGTGTCATATTTAATTGTTTACAGTAACGTTTAAAGCGTCGTATGTATTACCATTAAAACTGAGACCTTTTAATTAAGCATTATATCTGAGCATAATGTTACGTAAATCTAATATATGTATTTATAGACGCCACAGCAAACAAATTATTTAATCCCTCCAAACGGATTTATTTCATAAATAAGAGTTACTGTTTGGTTAGGTCAAGATGATATTGAATTCGGGCTTCACACTTTTTTCTTCTGCACAAAAAAACAATAATATAAAAAAAAAATCGTGCTTCTGCAAATTTGTCTATTAATATAATGGATAATTTTGTCAAATATGTTGTTTCTACTAAAGGAAATGTCATCATAACAGTTACTCTTTCGTTAGACCAATTCCAGCTTCGTGGCTTTTTTTTGTGCACACAAAAAACAATGTATAAACAAAGAATCCTGTTTCTGTAAAATGTTCTATTAATATGACGAATGTCAAATACGTTGTTTCTACTAAAGAAAATAGCCTTATAACAAGGTCAAAAACTTTGCCACTTTCCTGAAACAACGGTGATAGACTATAACACAAAATACACGTTCAACGAGATTATATCAGTGCAACTAAAATATACACAATATTGAAGGTAGAGAGGGGGAGGGAGAGAGGAGGGAAGAGAAACTGTGAGTAGGCGGACTAGTACTTATAACAGTAATAACATTGCGAGACAATTATACAACATGCTGACGAAAGAGGAAGGGTGTAGACGAATTAAACTATTGATCGATGAGATAAGTGAAAGATAGCAAAACAAACCTAAAGCATGATGTCGAAAATGAGTGGAATAGGCGAATTATAACGAATTGGATAAGAAAAAGGCAGCTAGACAACACTAAGGAAACATTGCAATACACGTTATCAATGCAGGACGTACTGTATTGAAATAATACGCCGTTATCAAGCAATATTATTACAGCTATTGTTATTATCAGAAATGTTGTTGTTATTGTTGTATACTGTTGTCGTTAATAGAACTCACAAACATGAACGAATGGATGATAATAACAGGCGTCATATTGTTCCTGCTGTGCTCGAAAGTGGTCGCAGGTTTGTTTCTTACATGTATGTAACATCATTGATCCTGTTGCAGTAACATAGGTTTGTTTACGTAAAGCACATTACGTAACTTGCAAATAAACAAAGAACATGTAGAATATGCTAACGACAGTGTAACCAGCTTGTTCGATGGGCAAGTATAATTATATATAATTAATTATGTAATTAATGTGATACGTGAATTTGAAATTCATCGTACTGCGTAGTACAAGTCGTTTTTATGTTTAAGTTTTGTTAGTAATTTTACCTTTCTCGTGTGATGTTTCGAAGAATTTAGGTTGACATCGTCAGATTATTCAGCCATCTGGCCTAATAATATGATTAAAATAACGGTGTAAAGAGTCGAAAATACACACGTGCCAAAATGTTATCAATACACAAGGCGCGTGCGCGCGCAACGGACGTCTACAACTTGACCTAACCCCTTTGACGTCTGACCGTTAATTGTGTTGTCGTGCCAGGTGTATGGCATATTGCTCCGTGTTTTACAATCTGCGTTTTACTATTCTTGTTATTGTATTCCTGCAATCAACTGCACTGCACAAGAAACAGGTACATATATGTTTATTCTGTGTTAAATAAACTAAAGGGGTTAAAATTAAACGCATTATCGTGCAAAAAACCGTAGATCTAACGCATACTGATTGCATAGTCACCATTCCGCCTGTTAACCGGAAAGCCATCGAAACATCACGAGAAGATATAATAGGCCATTACAGTATTTGATTGTAACAAAACTAAACAATATAAAATATAGTAGTGATACCACTGTATTTATTTCAGCCATCGAACCTTCCTTATGTTCTGGACGCTTGGAAAATGTCAGAGGTCAAAGCCTCTCGATGCCAACGACTGCGTCAAAAGCGTGCGAGTGTCGTGTCACCATCGGTTCGTACGATATGTGTAGCATATATTCGTGAATCTATGAGTGGAACTTGTCATGTTTTTTAAAGGGAAACAAAAGGCTAATTTTGGGGCTATGCATTTATGAGTTAATGCAAACTAAACATTCGCCACTACAATCACAGTTTTAAGTTCTTACCTCAATTTCTTAACTCAAGAACGGTTAATATTTGCTCATGATTGAGACATAAGATATTGTTTTATGTGGTTGTTTTCCAATTTCTCTATTGATTATGGTGCTATTAATTTTACTGTTGGCGTTATTGGTTTTTAACGTCCGTTGTTTATTGTTAGATCCTGTGTGGATATATTTTTGAACACTGAGTTACCGAATTTCATGGATCGCACCATTGTTTGGCAGACCACCATGTCACCAATTCGGTGTGTTATTTCTGTACTCACATAATAGTTTTCGACAAGTCCGATAGATGGCGCCTGTGTGCGTGCGTGTTTAGACAGGAAGGCATGCCGTTATGTATGTCCCAATTATTTTTATGACGACAACGAAATGCGTTTAGTTTAATTAGTTTTTTTTATTATAAATGCAAATTTGGGCCATATTGTTCAATACTCTGTCTTTTTTGTAATTGAACGGAAAGTCTACTTTAACGGATGGCGTTGTGCTTTTTACAGAGAAAGTGCTCTGCTTTTTCCCATACCCCAATACCTTTTATAGCATCCTTTGCTTTTTTGACAACGGAAGGTAGACTGTTAGAGCTTACGCTATTGTGACCCAAGCATGGCGGATTGAGGACTGTCGAGACCCTTGGGGTGCTTTTGACCTGGCATCATATTAGAATATTTCTCACTCCTCCTAACCTATTACAGTACATACATCACCACACAATACGATAAGTTTGTTTTCAGTTAGAACACAAATCTGAATCTTCTCATTATTTTATTTCAAATTACCTATATTGTTTAGTGCACCAATAGTATACCAATTGCCACGATACCACATAGTGGCCCAACACGTTTCAATAACCTACGCAGAGATGACACCAACTTGAGTTGTTTTTAATCATCTAAGTTGAGTTGAATGTTTTTCGCCGCCGCGTCGATGTTGTTGCTTACTTATTGTAACGTAAACGGGGCACATTCTAAAGGTCTAGGAAGGCACAGTAACGAGGGCCAATTCAAAAAGTTCAGGGGCACGCCAAATTCCAAAGTTCGAGGTGCATGTACCTCCTCCACACACGCTCCCTCGATCCGCCTATGGGGCTATAACCCAATGAACGTTTGAGGAAACTATTTTGTGGAAGTACCTGGACAAGACATTTGCACTTTCTGCGCTGTTGTTAATCCGGCGCGGTTCAAACGTGAACTTGATTAGTCATGCTATGATTTTAATTAAACTGATTGTGAATCAGTCTATTCAGGTGATCATTTTGAACTGAGAGGAACTCGTGCGTCCCTCACTAAGAAGAAAACGTAAGCAAACTACAACGTCACACACCTAGAGGTGTTACACCAGAGTCCGTACCCTGTTTCAGCCTCCCTCTGCTGCCATCCCTGCCCATGTAACAACTTCCGGCGAAGAAACTTTTATCTATGCATCCAATGTCACAACATCCGGCGACGACGCCGCCCATGTTACAACTTCTACCGACGTGACCAATGTAACAATTTATACCGACGCGACCAATGTCACAATTTCCGCCGACGCTCTCGATGTCACAACTTCTACCGACGTGACCAATGGTCAGGGATAGTCTTAGCATCAATATTGGCTCCAGGAGCAAGGTATGCAAGTCTGAACTTGTCCACGACGTACGATGCCCCTCTTGTGAAACAGACCATCCTAGTCAATATCATCATTATTGCATTATTGTATGTTACCTGATGACATTCTAATTTATATGCACTTTCATGAGGTCACTGGTGAATGAATGAAAGTTTATTTGGTTACTCGGTTAGAGTGATATTATACAAGTATGAACATAATTATGGTTTCACCATGTAATTCTGGAGATTCTCTAGAACCCCCTCATTAGCTTATTTCGAAAACCACCTACAATTAGGTAATGTAATAATTGCATTTTTTTTATTTTAAGCATGACATTAATTCAACCGAGGTGATTAAAGACTGGTTGACTGTTTTACAACAAACAGGTTTTAAACTATCCGACATGACTTACAAACAATTGTGTAGTATCAAGAGTTGGTTGTAAGACACTGTGTCAGAGCAGTGGCGAAACACTATGAAGAAAACGGTTTTGGCAGTAATGGAGGATGAACTGTAAAGTCTTCTTTTGTATATAAGTATCGTGCAATAGAGGACACTTTTAAACGTGAACTTAATATAGGCGTTACGGGGACTTTAGTCAATATCTAACTGTAAACTAGAATTTGGTGAAAAAATGGTTGGAATTTTTTTTTAATGGTGGGAATAAAAAAAAAACGGCGGGAAAGTGCTGAAACAAAATGGCGGGAATTCAATTAAAAACGGCGGGAAATTTGTGAAAATGGCGGGAATTCGTTGAATATTTTGGGAAATCCTGTTTAATGTAACCTAGTGCCGTTCACAAACCTTTCTACTTTGCAAGTCTGAACTTGGCCGCGACGTACAATATGTTACATTGTAACTAATCCTAGTCGTGTTTTCTTTATGTGGCATAAGTGCTTTTAATAGTACCACGTCCATCGAAACCGGTTTCAACTAGATTACATACCAGCTACAGAGAGACAACATCAAACCAGCTAGGTAGTAAAAATGTTGTTACACAGCCAGATACCTAAAGTCCTATTCACAGTCTATACTTTATTATATTTAACATAATTGTTCACATATGTTTGAAAATAATTCAGGACTATGTTGACCACAATATCTTGAATATCTAGTGATATAACCAGAGACCTAAGGTCTATTCACAGTCTATATTTTACCACATTTAGTATAATTTTCACATATGTTTCAACAAAATTCAGATTTATGGTGATCAGTATATAGTTTTATAATTGCCATAGTATTTGTTATACGTTAAGATAAGATAAAATAATGCTTTATTGTCTCAACTGTGGAGTTGAGAAATTTGTCTCGGGTGAGAACGGACATGAATGCAATATATACAAAACACCACGTGGTCAGCCTCGTTGCGTAACCTCCAACGTGGCTAAACATTCATCAATGGAAACATGGCCACATATCATGATTCTTGATTAATTATGTTTTGTTGGATTAGTAATTAATAAATTATGTTTCGGTCAACTAAACAAATTCACGCTGTATTGAAGTTGAGTTATTCTTCTACTAACAGCTTTATGTCTGATAATTAAATGTGTCTCATCTGCAACGTGTTCCCTAGCCTACAACACGTGCTACCAAGAAATAAATACCCACTGTAGGCTATGGTTCTCGCCTATTTCAATCCCCAGCATCTTTAACTCGTATGTTTATAACTAAGTTCTCGTATAAATATCCTCTATTGCACTATCCTCTAATGAAATGACGAGGAAACCTGCCGTCAAGCTAACGATCCACGACGACGCTGGACGCGTTATCTGTAACAAAGCCGAAATGAACGCGCGGGTCACCGAACACTTTAGTCGCCAGTTCAGCGACGAAGCTATAGAAGAACTGCCTGCCTACACCGGAAGACCATTGCGACTGGCAGACCCAATCACAACAGAAGAAGTCAAGCGAGCGATCGGGAAATTGAACAGCGGCCGAGCCAGCGGGCAAGACGGCATACCGGCCGAATTTTTCAAATGCACGGCCTGCCTGTTAGCAGACACAATTGCCAGCATTTTCAACGATGCACTGGAAAAACACGAACCGCTCGACCTAGGCAAAGGTGTCCTCGTATTAATACAGAAGCCGGGCAAACCAATAGGTCCACTAACGAGTGTGCGTCCGATAGTCTTACTATCAGTGCTCCGAAAGACACTGTCTCTCATCGTACTATCGAGGATCACGCCGAAAGTTGACGACTTCCTGTCGCCGTCGCAATCGGGATTCCGACGCGGACGCAGCACGGCCGACGTAGTCTTCGGGTATCGTTGGCTCTGTGCTAAAGCGCAGCGTCAGCACGTATCAATCGAATTCCTCGGCATCGATCTGAGTCGCGCCTTCGACACCATACGTCGCGACAAGCTGCTTGACACGCTACAAACATTCCTCGGCGAGTCGGAAATGCGGATGATTCGCTTCCTACTCGCCGCCACGTCGCTCGAGCCGCGTCTCTCAACAGGCGATTGTCATTCATTCGCCACATCCATCGGGACGCCGCAAGGCGACAGCCTCAGCCCGGTGTTATTCATTGTGTACCTCGAAGCGGCACTCCGTGACCTTCGTTCGCGCCTCCCGACACGTCCACCAGCCGATGCCACCCTACCGCTGGACGTCGAGTACGCTGACGATACGGACTTCGTCAGCTCTTCTCGTTCGTTCCTCGACGAGATCGAGCGCATCGCGCCAGCTTGCTTGGCGGAGTGGTCGCTGACGATCAACGCGTCGAAAACAGAACGAACAAGTATCAGCCGACACGCTGACCGCATTCAGGAAGAGTGGCGTATGACACGCAAGCTTGGATCGCTCCTCGGTGAAGCCGAAGACGTCGCTCGCCGAAAGCAGCTGGCCAACGTCGCCTTCCGCAAGCTGTGGACACTGTGGTTCAGGCGATCACAGATCTCTCTACAGCTGCGGCTACGGCTATACGCATCCTTCGTTGTGCCCGTGCTGACGTACAACATGGGTACATGGGGACTCACGAAATCAGAACTAGATCATCTGGATGCGTACCACCGTCGTCATCTACGCCAGATCATCGGCATATGTTGGCCACATCGCATTTCCAACGAGGCACTGTACCACCGTTGCCGATGCCGTCCCATCAGCGAAGCTGTCATAACTGCAAGATGGAGTCTATTCGGGCACGTGCTCCGTATGCCACCCGATGCACCCGCTCAGCGAGCGATCGACAACTATTTCGCCGTGGACACAGGTGTCACGACATACATGGGTCGACCGCGAACGACACTGCCGACAGCGTTGAGCGCGGACCTGCGACGCATAGGCCGTACGCTACGTTGCCATGCCGATGTCGACGCTCTGCGCGCACTCGACCGTGAACAGTGGCGACAATTGGGGCTAGCCATTTCAAAATAAGAAAGCACCATATGAATCCATGGAATTGACCATTTTAAATTATTTATTTACATTTTTATTACTTTTTAGTGCAATTTCTACTGACATTTTAACGATTATTTTATATATGTTTATATCATATGGACATTTTAATTATTCATGTATCTATTCATTTAAATATTTTTATTTATTTATTTATTTATATGTCTATTTATTCCACTTCTACAAAGAACTGTGATGGTATATTTCGTGCGGAATGGCACAAGCGAAACAGACGCGATCTACATCACGTCTGCCACGCGAAAGTGCACATAATAATAAATAATTGCACTGTTCTGATAATAGGAAAAATTACACAACATAATAAATATGGTTTGTACGTTTTATTACGGTACGAAAGAAAAATTATTAACAGGCCGTACTCCATTACTGCCAAAACCGTTTCCTTCTTAGAGTTTCGCCATAGTAATACACAGTTTTACAATCAACTCTTGATACTTCACAATTGTTCGTAGGTCATGTCGGATACCTGAATGTTGTGAAACTGTCAACCAGTCTTTAATCACTGTGGTTGAATTAATGTCAAAAATGGCCTCATGAAAGTGCACGTAAATTAGTATTTCATCAGGTAACATACAATAGTGATGAAATTGACTAGGATGGCCTATTTCATAAGAAGGGCATTGTATGGCGTGGACAAAGTCAATGATGATGCTAAGCCTATATCTAACCCTAACCCCAAATCTAAACCTAACCTCAAACCTAACCCTAACCCTAACTCTAACACAAACCCTAACCCTAAAATAGTGACATTGGTCGCGTCGGTAGTAGTTGTAACATTGCCTGGAGAGGAAGTTGCGACATCTGCAGCGTCAGCGGAAGTTGTGACATTGGTTGCGTCGGTAGAAGTTGTGATATTGGTCGCATCGGTAAAAGTTGTGACATGGGCCACGTCGTCTAAAGTTGTGACATTGGCGGCATAATTAGAAGTTTCGTTGTCGGAAGTTGTGACACGAACAGAGATCACAGCAGAGAGAAGCTGAAACAGGGTACGGATTCTAGTGTACCACCTCTAGATGCGTGACTTTGTAATTTGTGTAGGTACCTCATCGAGTTTTCTTTATGGTGAGGGACACACGAGTTCCCGACAGTGAGTTCACTTCGTAAGTGTGCATCGTTTCGTCCATAAGAGGAAACGTATCGGCATTCACGTGTAGGAGAAGAGCCATACACAGGTCGAATAACGTCAGCCACATGCTTTGACCCGTCACTGTTTCGACAAAACACATTCGGACCGCGAAATGCATGTCATGGGCCACGTAACAGTGTAATTCGTATTGCAAATTACCCCTATCGCCAGCAAGCATACGCTTCTTGCATTAACTGCACCGGTGTAGAAGGGTGTATGCTGGCGTACTTTGTCGATAAGGAGACTTCTGATGTTCATAACGGCGTCGTCGTTTACCATTAATTCTAGAGCTGCCACGTCCACGACCTCTGGTTCCGATGGCGCGGCATGATCGGTCGGCTCGTCCTCGTCGCTAGAGTCTGCTGCATCGCTAGGGCATTAATAGGGTGTTTTCAACATCATGATAGCCATGGTGTTGTCGTCATACGAATGACGATCCGGTTGCCAGAGCGCCTCGCTTATGTAGGATTTCTGAGAATCACGAGGTCATGTACCTATCAAACAATCACATTCGAACACGTAGCCAAACTACAATATCATCTCATAAGCATAATCGATCCAGTAACACCTTCCAACAAATTATAAAACACATTCTCAACAACATTTAATTTTACGCATTTTTTTATTGTAAATGTACACGCTGGGGGCGTTATACCCGAAAAATGGTCCACCATCTATCCAACATAACAAAAGACACTATGTCGCATTTGCAATGACCTTGACGTATTTGCCAGGGAGCGCCAGTTGACCTTAACCTTTTGACCGTTGACCTTGATGTTTTGACTTTGATATTTTGACCTTTGTACATATATATGTATGTGTAATATATATATTGATTATTTCAAATTATAGCATAAGACAATAACATCATTATGAGACAGAGATACATGCATGGTAAGATAAGGCTGTGTAGCTGGCGAGAGATCCACCTCTAGAAAATTAACGTTCCTATTTCACTCCTGTTTATATCTTATATATAGTATACACGGGGTATATTTGCAGATTTATTTTCGTGACAATACAATACCAGAAGGTGCGCATCATCCTATTGTCGACTTATCAAATACTTTAATTGTGTGCATGTTTTTCATTACTGTTGGGATTAATATCTTTTATGCTAACATAAATATTTAAACCACTTGTTTCTACTTCCACTTCTGGCGTTACCACGAGTTTAGAAAATGTTGAGAGAAACAACTGGAGTACGGTCACACGTACGGACGACAAAGATATGTATACAAATATATAGAGACAACAGTCTTCTCCACAAGGAAACGAACGAATGTGTTTCGCAGTTTTAACCCTCAGGTGAGTCGGTGTCGTTACACAATGTCAACTCTCACGTGATGTCAAGTGAGTCGGTGTAGTTACTCTATGTAAACAAATGTCCCCAATGGTGAGAGGGTTACAACACCCATCGCCAGCTGTACATGCGCAATAGATGGTACAAACATATTATAGCCGTGGCAACCGCAACTGTCAGTGTTGCATGCCTTGCTCTCTGCTTTGCAATCACAGCTTATGACATCAATTAGACCTGGAGGATTCGAGAGTCCAATGTCAAAGCTGGGCGACGGGATACCGTCCTTCACCTCCCACACAGACGTTATGATGTCCAAATGAGGAGGACCTTGCTGATCAGCCGCCTCCCATTCCACAGCATCATCTAAAGATTACTGTGGGAGAAAGAATGGGAAGCTAGTGTACATCATGGCGTTTCCTCCCCCAGATTATGTGCGGAGGGCACACCTTCAGATGATGCTGGGGAAGGCGGCTGATCAGCAAGGTTTTTTATCAACAGAGAAAACATGCACATATTCGTCAACTTACTGAGCAATGAGCTTGAAAAAAATGGGTGCTGTTGTTTTCATGCAGAGGACGCTAAAGTAATGATCGTTAGACAGCACTGAACTCATCAGACAAAACAGACACTATCCTCATTGGCGAAGACACCGATTTGCTAGTGCTTTTGTATTACCACTTTCAGCAGGAGCTCTTTTGTGTATTCTTAATGCCAGAACCTAAACAAAGCATTGCACAACAAGTAAATAACGATCTGGTACACCAGAGCTCTCACGGAATATCTGGGCCCAGCTGTAGGCTAAGATATGATACCACAGCAACAATTGAAGAATTGGTTACTGCAGGAAACCAGGCTACCTCGTGCTTCCAATGTGAGAACATTGACAACAACCTTGATGGTTTGTTGTACAAGCACTTCATTGAAAATGTAACATCACGCGCAGCTTACGCACAGGGATAACTCTACCCCGTACTTCAACTGCTGCCCACTATCACAGCCGCAGGAAACTCTAAAAGTCACGGAATAGAGCTGGATTGTCAAATACAAGTACCATATTCCAAAGATGACTTGTCTCCCAGCAACACCAGCCCGTATGCTGTCGGTCATCCATTGTGTTGGGCAGCTTGTTCGCTTGAGAAAATCAGTGAGAAGACGCTAGGGGCCTGGCATAATGTTTACTTTCAAAATTTATCCTTCGTTTAATGTTCAAATATAGAATACTAATTATTTTGAATATATTACTTTTAATATTATGTAACTTGTAAAGCGCTACAGATTCAAGAATTCAAACATAAGCTAAGTATATTTAAATTATAAGCATATTTTAACAAGTTTTGGTCCTGTCATATTCAACATAATAAAACCGGCGTTAAAGCCGTTATGATTATCGCTCACTTTCGTCGGTCAGCAATGTTCAGTTTTTTGTTTGTTTAAATTTTGTCGTTTGTACCAATTATACTGTTGAATGATGAAGTTACAAAACATGCTGCCTGTGGGTTTTTCAATTGACCTTTTAGATTACTATTGACATTTTATATTATTACAATAAATACGGTATTTAAAAAGGAATCATGGTGCAGTTAATTGCCATTGAGTGATTGATACTACAGTCAGTTTCTGCCTATCTAAGACTAAGGCTACGGCTGACTGAGTGAATTATAATAAATATAAATAGTTCTCCCTCCCTTAATAGGCCTGTAAGTCTCAATTTAGTTACTGGAGTTGGCCCCGGTTCAACATTTTCTAATTAAATAAAGTAGGCTTTATTGTTAAAATTGAGACTCTACTGATCTTGTAAATATAATTTAGTTTTTACTTATGTTACGGCAGTTACGCCGTAGGCTTAGCCTTAGCTCTGGGTTTAACATCCTTTACTATTTATTATCTATATGATATAAAATTATATGGTTTTGGTCTATTATTTTCTACTAAATATGATAATAATCTAACATAATTATGTCACCATTATTCCTATTGGTTGTTTTCTGCTTGTCTTGCTCTGTTGCTGTAAGGGATATCGATTTTGTTTTATGCAAACCATTGAGATCTAATCATTTTAATGTGATTTGTTCTAATCACACTAAAATTCATCATTTTATTTCAATTTTGCATAGTCTGCCATGTCTTCATATTTGTTATAATAGAAAGTTACTGCCAATCCCCCGCTCTACGCCAACATTGAAATTAGCAATAATTTTATTACTAGCAGGAGATGTAAGTCTCACTCCTGGACCATCTGTTAGACGAAACATTCGGGTGGCCACTACAAACGTTCGATCTGTACGAGATAAGACAGCCTCACTTAGTGATTTATTAATTTCAAAGTAAATAAACATTCTAGCTGTAACTGAGACCTGGCTCAGACCACATGATACACATGCATGCATTGCTGACGTTTCCCCTTCTGGTTACACCTTTCACCATCGACCACGTTTAGTCGGCCGTGGAGGTGGTGTTGGCTTTTTTTTATATCACAGCAGTTCAAAGTTAAATTACACCCAAACCCTGAATACTCTAGTTTTTAGTCCCTCTGTGCTGAAATTTCAGATTCTTCTTTCTCCGCACGCTTTGTTTGTATCTATCGCCCTCCAGGACATCAGGCCAATTTCTTTGAAGACTTTCAGGATATGTTGGAAAATCTGGCAGTTATTCATTCAGAATTTTACATTCTTGGTTATTTTAATATACATTTGGATATACCTTCTTCAACTACAACTACGTTTGATGATATTCTGGCATCATTTGATTTGAAACAACATGTTACCTTTTCGACACATATACATGGCCATTGGCTTGACCTTTTGATAACCCGTTTAACTTGTAATACTATCCAAGCACCTACTGTTTCGGATGGGTTATCAGACCACCATACTGTCATTGCCAATATTAGTGGTTCTATAGCCTCTTTACAATCAAAACACAATGTGTCTTACAGAGACATTTATAGGAATGACATTACAGCTTTAATGGCTGATATCCTTATATCTTACCTTATCACAGATCCAAAAAAACATCTGTCTGACTTATATAAACAGTACTGTCAAGTACTCAACGCACTACTTGACAAACATGCACCTATAAAATCCAAATGGGTGTCAGAAAGGCCACCGGCTCCATGGATGACTTCCGAAATTATATATCTAAAAGGCGTCGTCGTTATTTAGAGCGTGTATGGCGCAAATCACGCTCGCCATTAGATAGATCGGGCTATTCTAAGCAATGTCACCTCTGTAACAGACAAATGGCTAAAGCTAAATCAGATTATTTTACAGATATGGTCATAAATAAGTCTGATAATCCGCGTCAGTTATGGAACTGCATCAATTACATTCTACACAGATGGCCTACTCCTTCGCTACCTGATCATGTGTCAATTAAGTCTCTATGTGATTCGTTCTCTAGTCACTTCAAGAATAAAATCAGTATTATTCGTTCTGCTTTCCCACGTCATAATATAAGTAATGTCAATGTGGACTTTCCCCTAGTAAATTCTCAACTTGTATCATTTGTACCTGCAACAGTTGATGAAGTTAGGAAAATAATTATGTCCTCCCCAAATAAATCTTGTGCACTTGATCCATTTCCAACAATACTGCTAAAAGCATGTCTCGATACACTAATTGGACCTATAACAAATATTATAAATGCATCACTTTGCTCTGGCTGTTTTCCTGATGATTTTAAATATGCCCATGTCACACCACTTCTTAAGAAGTCATCTCTGCCTAAGCAAGACCTAAACAGTTATAGACCTATTTCTAATATCAGCTTCATTTCCAAAATACTAGAAAAGGTTGTAGCAAGTCGTCTAAGGTCTCACATTAGCACAAATGCCTTAACTAAGGTGTCACAATCAGCATATAGGCAGTTTCATTCAACAGAGACTGCCCTCTTAAAGGTTCATTATGACATTAACTTGAACATTAATAATGGTAAAGTGACTGCACTTACCTTACTAGATCTCTCTGCCGCGTTTGACACGATTGATCACAGCATTCTCATTGAACGCATATTAAAGTGGTACGGCATATCTGGCACAGCTCTAAGCTGGTTTTCTTCGTATCTAACTGATAGATACAAAACTATAAAGATTGGGAACTGCTTTTCAGCTGCACTGCCGGCTTTATTTGATGTTCCCCAGGGTTCTGTTCTTGGGCCTTTGCTTTTTACTCTTTACACCACGCCACTAAGCTCTGTTATACAAAGACATAACTTAGATCATCATCTTTATGCTGATGATACTCAGATCTACATTTCGTTGGCTACCCCGGATACAAATCGCTCCGACAGCAAGTTGAAATTAAATGCAAATAAAACTGAATTTATCATTATTGGTACTCCAATGCAACGTTGTAAACTGGATGTTTTTTTTCCCTACACGTATTTTGAATCAGTATATCACGCCAGCAAACTCGGTGCGGAATCTAGGAGTGATATATGATAGTAACTTCAATTTCCGACAACATATATCTCAAACATGTCGCTGCTGTTTTTATCGTATCCGTGATCTTCGCCGTATTCGCCGGTATATGTCATTTATGACAGAACAACACCAACACATTAATATAAGCAATGTTTTAATATAAAACTTTGGCAAATGGGACAGCCCGGCTGGATCTCGCTGGGGCAAGCTGTGACACCGAGCGGATTGGCTGCGAGGCCCGGATGTGTTCACGTGACCGGACATGGTCCTGGGCCAGCTACTCGATCATGATCACGTGACTGCGGCCACGTGACCAGACAATCCTGGGGCCTGCATCCCTCTCGGTGTCAATCCATCCCAAGAAATACCTGCCGACCTATCACTTCTATGGATGATGCATGGGGCTGGTGGGTGGGTGAGCGTGTGTCCCTGCTGAGCGCTGAGACAAAAAAGGCCCGCTGCTGGGGTTCTGTTGGCGCCGTAGGAGGGCGCGTGGATGCTGATTGGTCCCCCTTTGTTCCCCTTTACAGTCTCGCGGGAAATGACCAGTCTGAACCGGTTTGGCTTGGCTATGAATGTTAATCAGTTATCCCGCCATAAACCATGCACAGTGACCAGCACTATGCTTCAATTTATGACAGAACAACACCAACACATTAATATAAGCAATGTTTTATTATAAAACTTTGGCAAATGGGACAGCCCGGCTGGATCTCTCTGGGGCAAGCTGTGACACCGAGCGGATTGGCTGCGAGGCCCGGATGTGTTTACGTGACCGGACATGGTCCTGGGCCAGCTACTCGATCATGATCACGTGACTACGACCACGTGACCAGACAATCCTGGGGCCTGCATCCCTCTCGGTGTCAAGCCCTCCCAAGAGAGGTTGTTTATTAACCGAATGCCCCAAGATATTAGGACGGGGTGATGCTGGTTCATGCTGAGAATGCTTGACATTTCCCATGCAATTAAATCTCCTATTTATACACCCGCTATGCCAACCTCACTGTGCAGAAATTATGTACAACTCGTGCAACCACGCACACTTGGAAATCAAGCTCCTGTACGTACATTCCCTACTTCATCCACATTACTATACTAGCATACAAAATACTTAACATACATAAGTGATCGTGCTGACAATAAGGTATAATCACCTATTTGTAATACATATTGTGTACAATAGTGTCCTTTTCTTTCGAATAGATCGATCCCCACACATTGTCCATATATATAACGTCATTTTCATCATACAAAACTCTGACAGTCGAGACACCTGCCCTCTGCAAGAGAGACTGCCTGGCTCTTGTGCCCTGCCGAATTACTTCTTGCATGACAACGGAATGACACCACACATAGTATATCCTGCATTATTGTAAATGCTGCATGCAGTACTGTGACTCTACGTACTCGACCTGTCAACAAGGCATTATATACATGTGCATAAGAGTAATTATAATCCCCTGCTTTATGTATCCATTTCTAGCCGCGGTAAACAAGTCATGCTCAACAAGACATATTATGCAAGTAGGCAACAAAGATTCAAGTATGAGATGTTTTATAATAAACGACCCGACCACCCGATGCCAGGCCTGTGACTAAGCCCATGCTAGTCTCCTGCACATCAGGTGGTTAAACCTAATATCCCTAAAAGTAAAACAAAGCTCTGGCCTTATTACCAGCAATGTCAATCAATATTATAACTGCATACCTGCAAGTACTTGTTATTATCAAAGTCATACATCAACTAGCTATTTATGTAATGCATGGCACGCAGGCCATTAATACTGTAACATTCAACTTTAAAAGCCACATGGTTGACCAAACTCAAATCAACAAGTCGTGCATCGCATATTGTCTTCTAAAGACACAAGTAAAGAGACATCCTTAAGCAAAACACATGTCTGATTGTTTCCACTCAAGACATTTACAAGTGTCAGTCACGACTCCTGCCCCTGCAAAAGCCATTACCTGACACTTGTGTTCATCTGAGATGCTCACACATAGCCTGTTGGGCCTGTCGTAGAGATTGATGTGATGTTCTGATATATCTGCAGTAGCAATCAGAATTCCACCTACCCAGGGTTCTGATCATGTGATCTGGGAGGTTAGCTGCTGCGGCCGTAGTAGCGGCCCCTATCCGGAAAGAGTGCCCACTATACAAGGCTAAATTGTATCCCATTTTTGATAGGAGGATCTTTAGTTTGCCAATGACGAAAGCCCTTGTCAGAGGTGCACCTGCGAATGTGGTAAACAGGGGATCATGTGGCTGTGCTAACATAGCCAACCGTGTCTGCATGAGCGCTAACATAGGATTAAGAGGGCATATGGATTGCTCTGTGGCAAAATAAGTAAGTGATACCCCCCTGCGGAATGGGTCTGTCTTTGAAACTTTCAATTGTAGTGTAAAATAGTGGTCACATGTGTGCAACTGTATGTCTTGCAGACTTAAATCTGTGAGTGGGTCAAATGCGCTTGACTTACTAGTAAACTCTCCACATCTCAAAAATCCGAAGAAGGCCAGACAAAAAGCAGTTTCAAGGACCAGGTCCTCATATGCACCTAGAAATGCTGACCTGAGTTTCTGACATAGTTGGTTTAAAATAGAACCTGTAATTGGCAGACGAGGTTTAACAATGTTATCTTGTGACTTCTTCACTGCTTTAAGAATAGCTTGTAATCGTAAAAATGGCTGACCACTCGGAAAACAACATGGGTCCTGAAACCCTGCTTTAACGTATGCAAACCTAGTACCGGCTAGATATGTTTTAATGGTGGAATATTTCAAGCATAATGAGCTGACACAAAATATATCAAAATGTTTTCAGATGTAACGGGATGAGTGTGGCTCAAATTTCCGGAGGGATACATATTTGAGAATCGATGAAAGGCTCTAAAACCTGCCTCGTATACTGTTCTAGTGGAGCGGTTGATAGAGATATCCCATAATTTGTCTATCACATCGTCTAGTACCACATTACTTGAGCGGGTGGTGGACATGGGCATGGTCTGAGTGCTGCCCCTGGTGCTAGATGTCTGAATCGGCTGATCTGGAAACGAGATAATGCATCAGCATTGTCATTGTGAACTCCAGGGATGTGTTTCGCTGTAATTATGAAATTATCCTTCGCAACACACCATGTTAAACGTCTCATAAGCTTCATAATAGGTTGCGCTTGTGATCTGCCCTTGTTTATAATGTGAACAGTAGCTTCGTTGTCACAGTAGAAAAGGATTTTCTTTCCCTCCCACTCTGATCCCCACAGCATAGCTGCTACGACTATGGGGTATAGTTCTAGAAATGCCATAGACAGCTGCTTGTTATCTTTAAGCACTAATTCTGGAGGCCAAACTGCCTGGAACCATTGGTTTTGAAAGAAACCGCCATACCCTATGGTCGCTGCTGCATCAGTATACAAGGTATAATCAGTTGCTTTAGTCACTTCTTTGTCAAGAAATAGGGCTATCCCATTCCACCCTGTAAGGAATCGGCGCCACATTGCCAAATCAAGGCGACATTCGACATTTAGCCTGACATGGTGGTGTAGTTCTTTAACCGAGGCTGCCAAAGCCAGGAGGTAAGAGACAAAACTTCGACCTTGTCTTATCACCCTAGAAGCAAAATTTAAATGGCCCAACAAACTCAACAGAGCTCTCTTTGATACACTTTGCTTGCTTTCAAATTTATATAACATTTCTCGAATTCTGGTGAGCTTGTCTAGCGGTAACCTGGCTTCCATAGAGTCAGTGTCGAGGATTATACCCAAGTACCGTAACTGGACAGTAGGTCCCACTGTCTTATTACGTGCTATCGGGATCGGTAGCCTAATGAAAATCATTGTAAGCAGTGCCATTGTTCTCTCTGCCATAGCACAGGGATAGTCTATTGTCAGGTAGTAATCTAAAAGATGGAGAATGAACTCAATCCCGTAATTATGTTTGGCTATCCAACACACAGCCTGTGAAAGCCAGTCAAATATTTTAGGGATTGAGCGGCTGCCAAAAACTAGCCTGGTTTAGAAGAAGTATGCCCCTTTCCACTTTACCCCATACAGATGCCACAATGAAGGGTGGGTAGGCACCAGCTTAAATGCATCAACAATATCAGTCTTGCATAACCACGATCCTCTGCCCCTTTCTAAAATTCCTCTAATAGCATCGTCTAATTTGACATAAGTTAACGAGTATTCCTCTTTGTTTATGAGTTCATTTAAACTGGCATGGTTATCATTGTTGTGGGGAGCAGATAAATCGACAATCAAACGTTTCTTTCCAGAGTAGGTGCCTTCAGCCACACCAAGTGGACTCACCCTGTAAGTTGAGAAAGGGGGTGTTTCAAATGGACCTACCAAATATCCCTTCTTCACTTCATCATCAATTAATGTTGCAACTATTTCTGGCTGAATGGTAGCTGACCTATTATTTGGGCATTCTAAGGTAGTTGTCGGTGGTTCGCTAATACCGGTGAAAAAACCTTCTCTCAGACCACTGATTAGATTGAACACGAAATTTCTATCTGGGTGCTCGGCTAACTCTATCTCCAGTCTGTCAATGTCTTTAGGGGTCGGGGTCACTGTCCGTCCAGCTATCTGGTCTGTCGCTATCATTCATTGTGCAGTCGGTGGTCTGTTGTTCGTCCTAGTCTGCGGCTGAGGTGTCCTAACTCGGAATTTATTCGGACACGTGACACTAGCATGTGGCGCTCTACAGAAAAGACATGAATGTAGGAATTTGCAATTCTGCCTCATGCAGGCCTGGTCTGAGTTAAAAATTGTTGCAGAGTTCCCTCTGACCAACGCTTATTCTGGGTCGTCCCTGGATGTCGGTGGCAGCAAGGGCATGGCTGGGTCTACCCGTTAATGGACCCCGGGAGAAATTTTGACATATAGATGGCGACTTTACATTCGCCAACATAGCGCAGAAACCACTCAAGTGTGCCACACTGCCACACAACGAACACACGTTCGCGGTCTGACCCACGAATAGGGAACAAAACAAACCATTATCCCGGACCCCCCAGTCAACCTTCACATTGTGCTGCTGGATAAGGGCAGCGGATCGAGCAGCAAAAGCCTTGTGGTATTCGTAGAAGGCAGTCCCTTCGATCCTGGAAGCAATGCCTACCACCATTGCCTCGTAAGCATCGAGCTCCTCCCGCCTATCCCATACCTCACGCATGATATTCTTATATTTGTTAAATGCTGCAATGAACTCGGCTAAAGTTAGGTTGCGGTTTAGCCGGGGGTCGGACGACAGCGGACGGAGGATGTGGGAAGAGCCGTCTCCTCCCGCATAGCGACTATACTCTCCCAGGTCGAAGTGGGGGATAAACAGGGTAGCTAGATTAACGTCTTTACCGTCAATGATGGCCGCCCTCAGTGTTGCCGACACCGTCTCGACCTCGGGAAGGCTCTCGGAGGCTACACCGGTCGTCGAGCTGCGGTGTCATCGATAGGCGTCGGTGGATGCGGGAGCGGCGCGTAACGACGCGCCGGTTGATTGCTCGATCGCTTCCATGGCCGTCGTCAGGTTGAAGGCGATCGGTCGCGGCGGAAGGGCGGCGTCATCGGCGGCGCGGAGAAGTGTAGCGGCCGCTGCGAGGTGGCTGACGAGCCTACGGCCGTTGACGATCCGTCTGCGACGCGTTGTGAACGGATCACTTGGCCTAGTTGTTCGGTCATATCCATCACTGACCGCTGGAGGTTGCGTACGACGTCCGCCAGTGGCTCCATTTCGCTAGCGGCGTGGCTATCGTGAGCCCGAATTCCCGTCTCGTCGTAGCTCGGCATGTGTCGGCGGGCCCAGGCGATCGAATTTCCGGCGGCGGCTGTCGTGACGGCTGGTAGAGGCTGATAACGTTGTCGTGCCCGGGAAGCCAAGCCATTTAGCTCGGCAGCGATTCCCCATCGCGTCGTCGGCGATGTTGGAACGGGCCTCGTGCTATCGCGATCAGCGATGTCACTCGTCGTCGTAGTCGGGGTAGGAGCGCATGCACCGACGCTAACATCGGTTCCTGGCGGGTCGACCGTGGCGTCATCGTCGCCGAAATTTTCAAGGTATATCCGCAACAATTGGGCCTTTTTTTACCCCCGTCGGTAGCTTGATGCCACGCTCTTCGATTTGTAAACGTAGCGTCGCCACCGGCCAGTTGGCGGGTCGTCCCATGTCCCGCTGGCGAGTGACCCCCGTTTGCGCCTCGCCATCATTCCGTTCTTCGCTAGTTGCAACATGCGGGGAAGATTGAGAGAACGTCACACGCCGACGTACTGCTGGCTGATAACGACTATCAGAGGATGATCGTGTCGGGCGTCCTCGTGGCAAGGTGAAGTACACCTCGAACGAAACAGGGAGAATGAACGATGAGCGTGTGTCTCTGCCGAGCGCTGAGACAAGAAAGGCCCGCTGCTGGGGTTCTGTTGGCGCCGTAGGAGGGCGCGTGGATGCTGATTGTTCCCCCTTTGTTCCCCTTTACTGTCTCGCGGGAAATGACCAGTCTGAACCGGTTTGGCTTGGCTATGAACGTTAATCAGCTATCCCGCCATAAACCATGCACAGTGACCAGCACTATGCTTCAATTTCCCGTTGCTAAGACTATTGCAACAGCGCTTGTTAGCAGCAGACTTGACTATTGCAATTCCCTCCTTTATAATATCGCTAGCAAGGATATCACAAAACTTCAGCGTGTCAAAAATTGTCTAGCAAGAGTAGTTACAAGATCTCCTCGTTTTTCTCGCTCTGTGCCACTTTTGAAGTCTTTTCATTGGCTTCCTGTACGATATCGTATAATATTTAAGATCTGTACCATTACATACCAGGCACTGTCCAATAAGCAACCATCTTATTTGCATTTATTGCTTACTCCTGTAAGAAAATCTATCCAGCTTCGATCATCTAGTTCTGACCTACTTTTTGTTCCTAGAGTCAACACTAACATTGGAACTAGGACTTTTCTGTTGCTGCACCAACTCTTTGGGATATGCTTCCTCTTAGTGTCAGATCAGTTGAAACTATTACAAAATTCCGTCGTCATTTAAAAACGTATCTTTACAACCTTGCTTATCCACCGTAGCTCCCTAGCGCCTTGACCCATCTGTTGACAACTGAAAAACTACTTATGGATTTTGAGATTGACCAACCCTTTTGTTTTGATGCGCCTCTGAGCTTGGTTTCCAAGGATTTAGGCGCAATATAAGTTATCTTATTATTATTATTATTAAGATTCCCGTCCGTGGAGGGGCGGCGGCATGCATTCTGGTGGTTGCTTCTCTTCTGGAATGTTCAAAGTCATGGGCAGCTCTCGTGGAAGTCGCTCTGTGGTTTTTTCTGTCTGCTGCTAGCTGTTTCCAAATGTTGTGATCTTGTCAGGGTGAGTTGCCGTTTTCAGCTGATCCTTGTAGCGCCCGTGGGGGGCCTTTTACCTCGATTGCCCTGGCGAAGCTCATCATGAAATAAAACTTATGGTATTCTGATGTCATCCATGCGCGAGACATGGCCTGCCCAGCGCATCTGTCTGAGCTTCAACGTGGTTTCGATGCACCGGAGGTTTGCCATTTCCAGGACGTCTTTGTTGGAGACGTAGTCCTGCCAGTGCAGTCCCGTAATGGAGCGCCGGCATCGCTGGTGGAACCGTCCAAGCAGTTATACTTGCTTTCTGTAGAGGAACCACGCCTCTACCCCATACAAAAGGGTAGTGACGAGTGATGACGACAGCCTTGTACAGGCTCTGTATACTTGTATCTTTGTTAACAAACGCAGCGAGTGATTCTGTCATACGTATACATTTCTGCAGGCGACCGAGTGAACTGTTGGCAAAGACAAACTACAATCCGTTGAGATGCAGTTGCGGAAAGAACGGATTTAAGTGTACTTCTGTGTGTGCGTGGTGTCTCAAATTGCAACTAACAAATCCGTGGAAGTTCTCAACGACAGCAGTGTTTGAACGTGTCATGTACCAATAAATAACACTACGTGTTAAGCAATAATAAGGATGTACGCACACACCTCACAGCGATTTTTATAGCGTATGGTTTTGGTGAAGATAACCGATATTGGAATAAGTACCTGCATTAAAATGTCAACCAAATACAAAGCATATTAACGTATTCATGAAAACAGTGTTAGTATTTAGAAACAGTAGCTAAGGACACAAACTGTGTTGAAATAAACAAGTTTATCACTTTAATTATGTAAGCAAAATTCGGTTGATCGTAAAGCTACTCCACATGGCGACTAAAATTCGGGTTTCACTCAGTTTAGAAAATAAGTTTAGTAATAACATGAAATTAACCTTGATGGGCGCCATCTTTTAAAATGGCGGATATATGAATGTTAGCAAAGGTCAAGTGTAACATATTTGAAATTGCCGAACACAATTGTACACATTAACATAAACACGTGTGACATATTTGGTAAGATATTGTGAAATTTGTTTTCACGACCGCCATCTTTAAAAATGGCGGATCCGAAAGTCGGAGAAGGCCAATCATAAAGTATTTGAAACCTCTCACCTCTAAAACCCATGTTTTTACACCAATTATTAAGTTGTAGGTGACGCAGTTGTTAAGATATGCGGAAATGTGATTATGGCTGTCATTTCTAAAAAAGATTTTCTGCTGCCTGAAACACTGTAGATGACATTCATGCAAAAATATTGGTTTTGGCAAAACAAATTGCACGGGAAGACATGGCACACCGCACTATATTGAGAACTTGAATATACACTTGTACGTATGCAACCACTGTCAACTATATGGATTTATAACTAGTTATCTTATGTTGTGCAACAATATTACAACGAGATTCAGTGTGTTTTATGTTGTTGAATGTGCTATTATTATTATAGAGGCATAGACAATAGAAGCGAATCAAAGTAATTGGAGATATGCATAAAAATTGCATTTGAGATAAGCATATAATAAGATCCAACATGGCCGATATCTGTAAATGTTATTAAATGACAACCATGCAACCGTTATATACGTCTGGTGATGTGTTTATATTAAACGTTGACCATGAAAATATCGGTCTTGACACCACTTTTGTGACATTATCATGCATAGTTGCAAAGCCATTGAAGAAAATAGATATTTCAGTAATGAAGGCCCCAATTTGCATATTTGAAAAAAATGCCCTAGGTTGTCCCGAGGACAACCAAGTTGAATTGCTTCAGGGACCCCATGGGATAGAAAATCCACCAAAAACATTATACTATAGAGCATCCATTTATTTAATTGCAAATGGACTAAGTCAACGTTAGATCGCAACGCTACTCCCCCATAACGGCTAAAACTCGGGGTTCACTGTGTTTAAAAACAATTGTTCACATTAATATTTAACGAATTTATGTTTATTATATATCGCTGAGTAGAGTAATCCATTGTTTTGCCAATGGTATGCAAAATGTGTATGAAATATGCAAAAAATATATATCACAGCCTAAATAACGTCTACCCCTACATCTCACTGTAAAATAACAATGTTCCACCACATGGATTTCGGTTAAATGTTTTCCTGGTAATGCAGACATATAGTACTAAATAAAAAACACTGTCATAATTACTATTGCAATTTGTTTGAGGTTGACCCTCTTTTGGGCATAGATTGACTGGACTAATTGTGACTACGCGTTATGGGATACTGGCGCAGACAAAGCTGTTTTCCTGACTGATAAATGTGTGGTAGACTTTTCGTATCGCAGTTAAGTTTCTTCTGCAAGCATATATGACTATGGCTATTTAATAATCAATGATTGTGATGGTTTGTTTGTGCGGTACATGCCGTAAGGGATAAACATAGCGCCATACTGTGTGTGTGTGTGTGTGTGTGTGTGTGTGAGTGTGTGTGTGTGTGTGTGTGAGTGTGTGTGCGTGCGTGCGTTAGTGTGTTACTGCGTGCATGCGCGTGTTCGCGCGTGCGTACGTGCGTGTATGTGTGTACATATTAAACGAACATATCGTTTGTTGTAACTTCAAATATAACATCTACTTCATTAATAAGAACACATTTTTCGGTGGTGAAATATATTAAATGGTGGATAAGTGCACGTCTATATACATTGTGTATGTGTGTTTGCGTGTGCGCATGCGTGTGTGTGTGTGGTTCATGTGTGCGTGCATGAGTACTTGCCTGAATGATTCAAGCGTACGTGTTTGCATACGTGTCTTTACATGCGTAAATATTAAATAACTAGCTGAGTTACCCGGCGTTGCCCGGGGGTGAAAGGCAGTCATATGTACTAGACACCTGAAAGCCATCCCAAATGTTTCCAACCTACCCGTATTAATAAATGATAACTGGTCACTGGCATAGTTGCAAGGACAAGTTTTGCCAGAAATCTCAATCTCAATCGCTCACCCTTATAACTGTTGTAACCAGAAACAGCAGATATTAGGTTGAAATATCAGCCTGATACAAGCAAAACTAACGGTTATGCGGCTGAAGAAACAAACAGAGAATGAACTGTTTTATAATATAAATATGTCGTATTCCTAGTTATCCAATATAACTTTTGACACTCACTTTTTTATAATACACCAAATTCACAGGCAATAATTTCGACGCTAAATGACACATGGACACATAGTTCCATCTGTAGGAAATATATGAAATGCGAAAGAGGGCGCTACCTGTAAGCTTGCGAACGTGACCAACAGCAAGTAGACCTGGTGCATGTTAAGCGCTGAGGATTTTAAAAAGTCAATAACTTAAAAACTACTCGAAATGTCTGTATACACCCACCGGCATATTTGTAGATGACAAATATCTTTACGATGATATAGAAAAACATTAAATTTCCCGGTGGAACTCCAAGTACAGACTTTTGAAATATTGAGCCCCCAAGTTCTCCACCCCCCAGACACATTTCGAAAATGTATCAATCTACGATCCAACTCAATGGGCCCGGTAAATCATATGCCACATTTCAGCCCGATGCATACAAAACTAACGGAGATGTGGGTGCACAAACAAACAGTGAACGAAGCGTTTTATAATGTAGATAAGTATATCGTTTCACTCCTGATTTTGCTTGGAGAGATCATTGAATGTTTCAGACGCACGCGAAGAAATATGTTGAAAATAAGCAAATATTGGAAAGATGTCTCCAACGTGTCACAAGGAAATACTTGGAAGTGATCTCAAAACAACAATACAACGAATAATCATGTATCAAGTTGGTAGACATTGTGTGCCAATTTGCTCACATGTCCACCGATTTTATCATTCGCATTTTTGTCTGTATAGACGCAGGTTTAATCAAATATAATAGATCTAATTGCTTGGAATATACTTACATTAAGTCTATATGTACATGTTTACTACAAACACACGCGCGCACACACACACACATATGTATATACGTATATATATATATATGTATATATATATATATATATATATATATATATATATATATTTATGCAACAAACAACACAAGTCCAATGTAGCTGAGAATCGAAATTGGCCAAATGAATGACGTTTATTTATTGAAGTTGGACTGCTTATCATGCAGCCAGTTTGGGAATGACATTAACAGGAATGTGAGCTCTAAAATCCAAACCTGATATGACACTGAACCCTTGTACAGTGTCAGCCTTCCGGTTTCTCAGATTCCACATTCCTACAATCTTGACAATAACAATATACATGATTCGTCCCTACCTTGTAATGGACTAAAAAACCACTACATGTATAAACATAAGATGTCAAGAATACATACATTCCCCACCAAAAACACAACTTCTGCTTAGCAAGGTGGGGGTAATTCGCCTAACCTATATAAACCTAAATTCCAATTATCGATGGAAAAAGAGGAAGCCTGTCAGCGCATCAAAACCCCATGAACACAAACTAGTAGAGGATAAACCCCCATGTTCATCTATATTGCAAAGAAATGTGGGGAAAGCTTTTTGACATTTTCCAACTTCCTTTTCTACCAACGATGTACAATAGTATTTATTACCTACACATTCAATGAAAGGAAGAAAGGTGGGGAGGAGGGCGGATTTCAAATCATCAGTGAATGTAAAACACGTCTACCACTGGGTAACTGCTTGACCGGAGTGATAAGACATCTGGACTAATCCAGTGCTGTGGTTGGTGGATTATCTTACGGAGTAATCTGATCTGGTGAGATAATCCAGGAGCTGTTATTGACTCAAGCACACAGGCCAGTGCCTGCGGAAGACTTGCTCTGTCAATTGCATAAAATCTATTATGCAACTTGGTGATTTGCACAAATTCATTTATGCAACAAACAACACAAGTCCAATGTAGCTGAGAATCGAAATTGGCCAAATGAATGACGTTTATTTATTGAAGTTGGACTGCTTATCATGCAGCCAGTTTGGGAATGACATTAACAGGAATGTGAGCTCTAAAATCCAAACCTGATATGACACTGAACCCTTGTACAGTGTCAGCCTTCCGGTTTCTCAGATTCCACATTCCTACAATCTTGACAATAACAATATACATGATTCGTCCCTACCTTGTAATGGACTAAAAAACCACTACATGTATAAACATAAGATGTCAAGAATACATACATTCCCCACCAAAAACACAACTTCTGCTTAGCAAGGTGGGGGTAATTCGCCACAAGGTCACCAAAAACACTGTGACCACCCCACCTCCTTAAACAAATTGTCAACCAATTGGCCTAAACAGCTTAAGCTATTCGGATGTATCTCCGGAATGCATCCGACGTCCACCTGCCCGCCACCCTGATTTGTGCATCAGACTCCCCCCGCAAGGCCGCCGCTGTAGCTGCACCAATGCGAAAGCTGTGACCTTTAAAGGAACTAGACTGGTACCCACAAAAGCTGAGGAGTTGTTTTAGGGACACATCAAACTCATCCCGCAGCATAGCCTGTCCATTTGGGTATGCAAACAGAATACCATGGGCTGGGCCACGGACCTGTATAAACTCTCTTAGAAAAGCAGCTGGGTAGATGAGTGATCCCTGTAAACATTCGCCTCTCACTTGCAGTGATTGTGGGCCCTGTCGAGCACTGTGCTTAAAACGTTGGAAAGACACATTAATAAGGTCACCATTCAACATGACATCTCCCAACTGCAAGCAACTGTTTACTGTGTTCCTGGATCTAGGCACCATTTCTCCTACTCGGAGATATGCTCTAAACGCAAGGACCATCATGGCTCGCATCATGACGCACCGATAATGGGAAGAAAATACCATTGGCAGAGCCTGGACTAAGCGGGTGAGGATGGGTAGTGTGACGGGCAGGCGGACATCAGGAACAGATCCGAGATTCCTAGCTCCCGCCAGAAGCTTACCTACGATAAAATTAGCTGACGGATCCTGATATCCATTAATCTTGTGGAAATACGCCACTGCTGATATAATGGAGACTATACTCGCAGGAGCAAAGCCGCTTGCATGCAAGTGTGCCACAAAGAGCAGGATCATTGCCACTGAGATTGGCAGATGAGGATCCATGCCCAGTGACTGGAAGAAAAACACTAACTTACTCCATGCCCGCTCATAATGAGCTCTTGTAGACGGCGCTAGAGACGCCTGGAGCAGAAGACTTAGAGAATCCCCAATCTGACTGGTGAGACACGGTAGGGGATTTCCCTCGGCTTGGCATCTGCCCATGGAGCCAGTGCTCGGAATTCCTGTACCTGTGAACGCGATAGTTTGTCAGCTAATGTGTTGAATCTACCTGGTATATGCCGTGCAGTAAAGTTAATATTGAAACGCAGACATGCCAAAACCAAGGGACGTAGCAATGCCATAATGGTGGGCGCGCGAGATGTTTGCTTGTTAATGATTGAAACAAGAGCCTCATTGTCTGTGTAAAAACAGACGCTTCTGTTTTCCCATCTGTTACCCCATACCTCCACCGCTGCCATTATAGGGTAAAGTTCAAGGACCGAGATGTTATAGGAGTGCCACTGTATTGGCCACTGCCCATAGAACCACTCGGTACCATACAGCGCTCCAAATCCTATGCCGCCGGACGCATCAGTATACAATTGCAAGTGATCTCCCGTCAGGAAATCATCATCTATGAAGAAAGACCTGCCATTAAACTGGTTCAGAAAATCCTGCCAAACTTGTAAGTCTAGCTTTGCCTGACTAGTCAAACGAATATGGTGATGAGGTTTGCGAGCCCCAATGCTCAAATCTAATAACCTTCTTAGAAACGCTCTTCCGGGTACTACAGTGCAGAAAAAATTTAAAACTCCTAAAAGAGACTGCAATTCCTTCAGAGTCACCTTCTGCTTCCTTTGAAATTCACCTAGCAATGCCCGACCCTTGATCAACTTATCCTCTGGTAGCCTAGCTTCTTTACGTTCAGCATCTAACGTAATGCCCAGGAATGTAATTACTCGACATGGGGCTACTGTTTTAACAGGAGCCAGAGGAACCCCGAGTTCTGAACAGAGGTTAATAAAAACTTGCAAGTCATGTAAACACTTAGCTTCGGAATTAGCCATCACCAGAAAATCGTCGACCACATGAACCATAGCTGTTATCCCTAGTTTAGTCGTTGCCACCCACTCCAAAGCCGTACTGAAAGACTCAAATATAGCACAGGAACTGGAACATCCCATGGGAAGAACCGCATCCATGAAGAATTTACCCTTCCATTGAAAGCCCAATAATGGTCTGTCCAGAGGTGAAATTGGGATAATCCTAAAAGCTGATTCTATATCGACCTTAGCCATAAAGACCTGGTGACTAGATTGTTTGATAAAGCCGATAGCATCCTGTATAGTTGCATACTGTACGGAAGAGACTTCCTTGGGAATGAAATCATTCACAGACGAACCTTCCGGGTAAGATAAATGGTGTATTGTCCGAAATTCCCCAGGGGTCTTCTTAGCTACTACTCCCAAGGGACTAACTGTAAAGTTATGAATTGGGGGTGGCACATCAAATGGACCGAGAATCCTGCCTAACTCCAATTCTTTCCTTATCTTTCGGTCTATAATATTAGGAAATTCATCAGCCGACTTTAGATTTCTAACATCCTTATTTGCCTGTTTTGGTAAGCCATAACAACCAAGTCTAAAACCCTGCTTAAAACCATTGATCAGATAAGCAACAATACTGGGATCATATCCTATCAAAAACTTGCTAAGTGTGGTGAAGGAAACTGGAGTAGGCATGTTACTTTCTGTACCAAGTGGGGCGTGGACCGGCGGGTGACGACTTAGCAGCAGGGGCGGACGTACTGGCAGGGTTGTTCGGGCGCGGTCTGTTGCACCTGACATATGCGTGGGCACCACCACAGCGTTTGCACTTGTGCATGTAACGACAGGTGTCTGCGTTACACACCTCTCCACGGTTGAATGCAAAGCAGCACCTATTGGAGGGCCACCTAGTTGTCCCCCAACTGGCCTTACCCTTGCTGTGAAAGGGGGTGCCATTCGCAGCTGCTACCTGGCGTCCGCTAGGGGCAGCAACTGGGGCCACCATTGATGCATCCATCCACAGCCTCATGCACACTGAATCCCATGCCCAGTTGTTCGCCTGTCGTAACGACCTGAAAGCTTCATCGTATGACCGCCAGTCTGATCCCCGTTCATACATATTTCTGATAGTCTCAATATACATCAGAAGGGCGTTGGCATCGGGGAGGTTGGACGGCTGGAGGAGGAGAACCGACTGGTATATCTCAAATGCCTTCAACCACTGCTCAAAGGACAGAACTACATTCTTTTGTCTTGGAGCAAGACAGAACATGGGTGATTCACTGTCCTCACCTGGCCTTACTGACACGTTATAGGACTGGGGAGAAGAGTCATGTAAGAGGGATGCCATGTTTACGTATTCCCCAGACCAAATTTTTCCTTTAATGTTATCTGGGACCCAGGAATGGCGAGTCAGACCTGATGCAGCTGCCACTAAATCTTGTGCCGCCCTAGGTAGTGAGTGGAGTGAATTACAATTACCTGTTAGGACTGCAGGTGACGGCCATGGGGCTGATGGGCCAACAGCAGGGATACCACCGGTACCCTGTGGCTGGCTGCATACATTAACTCCCGCCATGGGGGGCAAGGTGTCACCGACTGTTGGGGGCAGTACAAGCAGGTTCGGAGGAGCAGGCAGCGTGACAGCAGGTAGTCGGTCCTGATGCATTCCACTCACCATCGCATGCATTTCCTGCAACAGGCGATCGGAAGCATCAAGACGACGCTCCACTTGCCTCATCCGCATCTCCATCGCACCAGACCCACCTCTCACCGAACCAGTAGCATCACTCACGACCTGCTGCAGAGCTGGTTCGTCATCGAAGTGCTGACTGATGTTGCACTCGGCTGGGGGCGGGCCCATCGACGCATGCGGCGGGGCTTGGGAGGTCGGACTGCTGTCACGCTGTGCCACTGACCGCGACCGTAGCTGTCGTGGCACTTGACTTGATTGTCGTTGTCGGCCACGGCTGCTTCTCTTAGTGGGAGGCATCCTGTAACACGCAAATTATGGCAAAGCAGTATTGAGTGAAATGGACAAATTTCTCTCCCTTTGTCATGAAGACAATGAAATATTACATAAACATGATCATTAAGGTAGCGTATCACCAGAATATCTTAGATGCCTTTGATAATTACTCCTGTAATATGTATATATATTAAACATACACATGACATACAATATACTCATACAGTGTGTATTGGCTATTAAGATATTATTTGGTGAGAACACCGCCCTCAAGAATTACTCTAGTAGTACGCGCATGTGCATAGACCTTTGGCTACCGCCAATTAAATATTATTTGTTGGGAACACCGCCCTCGAGAATTATTTTAGTAGTACGCACATATGCTTAGACCTTTATTTGTTGGGAACACCGCCCTCGATAATTACTTTACTGGCACGCACATATGTATAGACCTTTGGCTACCGCCAATCAAATGTTATTTGTTGGGACACCGCCCTCAAGAATTATTTACTAGTACGCACATGCATAGACCTTTGGCTACCGCCAATCAAATGTTATTTGTTGGGACACCGCCCTCAAGAATTACTTTACTAGTATGCACACATGCATAGACATTTGGCTACCGCCAATCAAATGTTAGTTGTTGGGACACCGCCCTCAAGAATTACTTTACTAGTATGCACGTATACATAGACCTTTGGCTACCGCCAATCAAATGTTATTTATTGGGACACCGCCCTCAAGAATTACCTTACTAGTATGCACACATGCATAGAACGTTGGCTACCGCCAATCAAATGTTATTTGTTGGGACACCGCCCTCAAGAATTACTTTACTAGTATGCACGTATAGATAGACCTTTGGCTACCGCCAATCAAATGTTATTTATTGGGACACCGCCCTCAAGAATCACGTTACTAGTATGCACATATGCATAGACCTTTGGCTACCGCCAATCAAATATTATTTGTTGGGACACTGCCCTCAAGAATTACTGTACTATTATGCACAGACCATTGGCTAACACCAATAAAATATTATTTGTCGGGAAACACTTTCCTCAAAAAATTACTCCTATCTATGACTATGGATCTATACCTATATGTGCATTGGCTATCGAGATATTATTTGTTGGGACACCGCCCGCAAGAATTACTTTACTAGTATGCACATATATTCATAGACCATTGGCTAGCGCCAATAAAATATTAATTGTTGGGACCACCGCCCACAAGAACTGAAGAAGTACTGCTATCTTTGGATATATACGTATCTATATATGTGCATTGGCTATCACGCTATTATTTATTGAGAAACACGGCCCTCAAAAATTACTTTCCTAATACGCACATTAGTGGTTACGGTCAATAAAATTATTAATCGTTGGGAGCACTGCCCTCAAGAATTACTCATATATAAGTGCGAGGATCTTATAGTTATTCATGTCAATAAAAGCATCAGCAGCCCGCAGATTAATTAACGTTCCGACAACGTGAGATGTACGACATGACATGGTTGCAGTTAAGCGTCGGTTACCGGATCATCGATCAAACTGACAGCTTTGAAAATCGCGCCGCGTATACTGCGGAAAAACCGGTAATTGCCTACGTCTGACAAATGAACGCCGTCCGGGCGGAACACTTGGGCCGGGCTATTCCAGAGGGATTTGTGCCTCCAGTAGAACAGCCCACGGCAGTCACGACATTCGGCCTGCAGTACGGAATTTGCCGAAAGCACCCGATCCGCTCCCGTTGGGAAATCAAAATGGCGCCAGTTATTTCGGCGCTCGATTTGGCAGAGACACACTTGGCGAACACCCATGGCCAAAAATTCGCTGGCGAGTACGCAAAGACTTGACCCGACTTCTTCAGGGGACGTGGACAATTTTGAATCGAGGTCATTACCTCCTAGAATTGTTATGATCACATCGGGAGGGTTAGCCGCTATACGTGCTAGTACCGCAGGTTCGCGGAAAGTACCCACGCGAGCACCACGGCGACCCATAAACGAAATATTACATTTGTGACCTAGTTTAACGAAATCTGTCAACAATCCCGCGGATTCAACAAACTCGCCTAACCAATAGGCGTGACTATGCCCCAGGATTACAATGTTAAGATCAGGATTTGCCGACGACATAATTAATTTAAGGACGATGCGGGATAACTGATGATCTGATCGTAACAAACAAATGTTAATCTAACTTCTGTCCTAACGGTCGACCGATGTACACACCAGTACAAACTGACAAAGGAATGAGAAATAAAACGAACGATACTCAGCTGAAATGCCGATCGTGACGGTCTTCCTCCGGTCCGGGTTACGCAGAAAAGGTAGCGTCAATTTAGTACTGAATAGAAATAGGATAAATAATAACTTACTAAAATGAAAAAAAAAATGAAAAAAAAAAATTTCAAATCATCAGTGAATGTAAAACACGTCTACCACTGGGTAACTGCTTGACCGGAGTGATAAGACATCTGGACTAATCCAGTGCTGTGGTTGGTGGATTATCTTACGGAGTAATCTGATCTGGTGAGATAATCCAGGAGCTGTTATTGACTCAAGCACACAGGCCAGTGCCTGCGGAAGACTTGCTCTGTCAATTGCATAAAATCTATTATGCAACTTGGTGATTTGCACAAATTCATATATGTATACATATATTTAACGGACATGTTGATTACTTAAAAACCTGTCGTAAAGGAAATCTTCATATGTTGAGTATGTGTAATAGTGTGATACATCAATTGTTGATAGTAGTTGGTAGTATATAGTTTTCGTTTCAAAGCGTAAATCAGTGAAATGGGGAAAATGACGTCATATCGCCTATCTTTTAACATGATCCATTTTCCCTGATTTGTCAACCGTCAGACGATCTGTACGCTTGAAGTGCTACTATCGCTTAGGTAAAACTGACCAATAAGCAACGAGTATTTATAAAATATCCGGATGTAATTAAAATGGCGTTTGAGTAGGATGCTTTGTTGCTTGGGTAATTGTTGATGTTGTTGACATGGTATATGATGATGTCATCAGCGAATCAAAATAGATGAAGACTATGCGCATTAACCTATCTAAAAACTTTAGCTGATCCATTTTGACTCGCTGATGACCTCATCTCATACGATGTCAACAACAACAACTACCCACGCAAATAAGCATCCTACTCAAACTTTTTTAGTAACTCGTCATTTTAATTAAATCCGGGCAATTTATAAATAGTCGTCACTGATTGGTCAGATTTACCACAGCGATAGTGGCGCCTCTATTGTTTAGCTCGTGAGACGTTTGCCAAATCAGGAAACATGGGCCATGTTCAAAGATATTAGATATGACGACATTTTGCCCACTGTCACTGATTTACGTATTGAAACGAACACTATATACCACTGTCGTTCTACAATAATATTTTATGAATGTAAAAAAATAGTATAAATGAAGGCTGAAATCTACTGCCGATAATCTTAGTTTGAGTTGGCCATTTCATAAGTAACATTCACTTGACTTTCATATTATGCAATTATAGTGTTACCAGTTTGTTTTTTCTGTTGATTAAAACGAATATAATAATTTTATTGTATGACTTCTGTACTAGTAATTTGTTCTATTTGTATCTTTGGGACAAATAAATATTGTATGTTCCTTTTGCTAATGGATATATTGTGTACAGACTTCTGACCGTAGCTTTACATATAAGGTATTTATATAGTATACAAAGAGTACGTTCATACCTATTTATGGTCCTTTCATTAATCATGCACGGGTGGCGTTTCATACATAGAAAAACGGAAAAACGTAATGGGTTTATAATGATCACCATCTTCGCAATATAGTCCTTTCTTCGGTCAGCATCTGAATATGTCAATCAATCAATTCAATTGATTTCCAAGTGAAATACTACAGCACAGAAAACAATATACAATGACATGGAACATTTATAAATGGAAATGGGGGAAGAATGAAGTAGAAATGTTAGTAATTACTTGCCCCAACACAAACGCAACTTGTACAGGTATACAAAACTTTGATAACACAATGTGGCACCGGGATCGAAAGCGTCTAGACGAAATAGTACTATATCATTTGATTACGCAATAGCTCGAGTATAGTAAATAAAACATGTTTGGCGCATCAATACACATTTAGTGATAGTCCATTTCCAAGTTGAAATAACAACAGACGCGACCATTTAACGCAACGTAAACCTCAAACGAGGACGAGCAAGCTGCTTAGTAGCTTCGAGGAATGTTCTGTAAATAACGCACATTACAATATATTACAGTCTTTTTTGGTAATGTCTATAGCGTTACCTGTATGGTTATCGGCAAATGCACGCGTTGAAAAGAGTATAATACAAAAACACACTTGCATGCACATACGTACACGCGCGCACACACGCACGCACACATCCGAATATGCATTCACGCATGTATTCCATACATACGCACACATACGAACAAGTAACAAGTAGTATGCTGAGTTGGCGCAGCAGGTATTGACACTCTCAGAGCGAATGTACCTGTCGTTCTAGTTGGATCAATAGCTTGGTCCAGGATTGACAGCGAAACTAGCGGCTTTGCAGGACTCGCGATGTCATCTACGTATGATTGTATTTCTGATAACGTGTCATTTCGAATATATTTGTCATAGATCTACATGACATCATCGATACAATATTCAATACATCACGACACATATGTGCAACACATTTGTGAATGTTTCAAATCCCTAACGATATCAAAATAAGACACACGGTTGCTGGATTAATAGGTGTTCGCAACAATACGTCTAACTTATATAGTATGTTTATCGCGAATAAACCTTGGCGACTTTGGTGGATATCTGATATTGCATTCATTACTATTAAAATGGAATATTAAGTACAGTTTGTTTGATCAACACTCGGCAGTGATATCATTCAGGAACAACATCTTTGTGTTCACAATTATTTTATTTGTGTAACGTCTTACAACATTTGAACCGTCTTGCAGTGACGTATAACAATGGCTGATTCCTTTGAAGTTTACAACGTGCAGCTAACTTGTATAATAAATTCATCACAATTAGGAGATTGTATATTCGAAATTGTCTGAACAAATGTTGCTAAATAAAACACCACGTTTAGAATAGCATTCAGTTACATGCGGAACACAGCGAGTGGTTCTACAAAATTGTACCTGATCCTTATTCCTGAACGGAATCGGAATCGGAACATATCAAAACATAACGGTATAATTTTCAAAAACAAAAATTATCTACAGCTCAGTTATGAAATACTGAATATGTGTTAAAGTAGCAAGTTGTACATACATGTGTTATTAAGTAGAATGTATCACATAAAAGTAGAAACAATCGATGTATGATATAATCAGTTAACAATATTCTGACCATGAACTATCAGGTTGCTGTAGAAAAACCAAAACAGGGGTCAGGGAGACCTCCACTAAGACCAATATTGGTCGCTCTCGTAGTATCCGTACCATTTAGTAATTTTCAAAAAAGTATGTTTGGTTTACTTAAAAACTTTCGATAAAATGATAACAACACAAGTGCATACTTTCTAATGCAGTAACAGTTACACAAGTATTTGAATTACATTACCAATAAAATCTCAACAACAACAAATATAAAAGTTATCTTCATTTGAAAACTAGCAGATAGTTACAACTACATCAAAGAAGAAAGAGGACGAAGACGTATGCTCTTCAACAAAACAGTTATAATGTTGTACACACATTATATACTTATTGCCACATGATGTACATGTCACATATTTATTTGCATAAAGTTCAGAAATTATGGACCGAAGCGAGATAAGTTGATGAATAGCTGCTTGTCCGATTCGCTCAGACAACACGAGAACATGTAAATATACAGACAGTCATAGAAATACAGCTAAATAGCCGTACAAAATAACAAACAAAAAGAAAATAAGACAGCCAAATCTAATTTTTTGCAAACAACCAGGCAAAGCAGATACATGCCAATGAAATACCAACAACAATGCATGGAAACATAAAGGCATTTTGACGCAATATATAATAATAATTAAATGACTTCTTTAGCGCCAATATCCTCAAAAAATCCGAGCTCAGTGGCGAAAGAAATCCAAAGGATTATCCGTACTCATTGTCAGGCACAGAGCAAAAGTCGCTACTTACATAACATCAATACGGAGTACGTTGCACAATGTTCGTGCAGTAACCGTCTTTACTATGGGAATACAAATTAGATTAGAGTCTGCCGACTGAAACTGACGTACCATATACATGAAACACACGCACCTCAATTAATCTGTTTAAGAAAAATTTGTTTGACCTAAAACAAAGATTAACATTGGCGAACGTGAATTATTTGTAGCTGCACTCAAAATCTGAAATCATGTGAAAATATAGCTACATTTCTTAACAATTCAATACTTGTTTTTTTGAAATCGTATTCCCACCCTCACATTCGACCGTCTCTTGCTCTAGTGATGAATATTGTTCGTCCCTGTTCACGATTGTGCCTAATCATTCTTGTATATTGTGCCTCGGAGCTCAGACTCCTGGTGATATAGGCGGTGTAGATGTTTATTTATTGTAATTAATAATTACTTCTGCTGCTACTTCTACTACTTATACTACTACT